>JAVKOQ010000656.1:0-20994 GCA_031835245.1 Balamuthia mandrillaris
GAGGTTGCACAGCAATCACCTTGTCAGCTTGCCACTTGTCCTCTCCCTCTTCCTTGTGGAACCTAAAGACAGTGCTGCTGAGAGCAGCACCGACAAAACCTTGGGCTTGAGTGGGCTCATGCAGAAAGCGGATCTCCAAAGGAATCAGACCGTCGTTGCCAAGATCGATGGTTTGAATGAGTTCTCTCTCCTTCCACTTCCACACATAGAGATGACGGCCATATTGACCTTGAGCCACATGTTCCGGATTGAAGCCGGAGGTGAAGGCTTTGGGCTCGCCCCACTCGGTGGAAATCATCACATTGATGCGTGGTTGGTACCAAAAGTCGTAGCCCATTGGTGGTGCCGAACCTTCCGGTTCCCATCTTCCCTTCACGTTGAACTCTTCGTCAAACAGAACGAAACCTCCAACCCCTTTTATGTAAGAAGAGAATTAGAGAAGATTTGAGAAGAAAGAAGAGGGGTTGATAGTACCTTTGCCAGAAGGATCTCCCATGCAACTAGCCATCAACTCGCCAGAAGCAAGACTGTACGTCACAGAAGGAAATAAAAGTAACCGTTAGCTTCTCTTCAGACGAATGAAGGGGTCACAAAGTCATTACCAGTGAACGGTGTGAGGATAAGCGAGTCCGGTTTTGTCAGCAATCTCAGTTCCTTCCACCACTTTATGGAGGGTGGGTGCCTTTTCATTCTTCGTATCAAAGAAGTAAAAGCGTCCAGAACTGTTTCAACGGCAAAATTATGTGAGCATCAGGAGAGAGAGAGTGAGAGAGAGAGAGAGAATAGAGAGAGAGACAGAGACAGAGAGACAGAGACAGAGAGACAGAGAGACAGAGAGACAGAGACAGAGAGACAGAGAGACAGAGAGACAGAGACAGAGAGACAGAGAGACAGAGAGACAGAGACAGAGACAGAGAGAGACAGAGACAGAGACAGCGAGACAGAGACAGCGAGACAGAGACAAGAGAGAGAACGAAAAAAGTGTGACAAGAGAGAACGAAACAGAAAGAGAAGACAGGTGTTCGTACGAGAGAGCGGGCAACACCAGGAACCTTCTGTTCTTGGAACCGTCTCCGTGGCAAGAACTACAGGCGTTCCACCTATGTTGGTTCGTTCGTTTTTTTATCAAAGCGTTTCAGCAAGGAGAGAGAAAGAGAGAGAGAGAGAGAGAGAGAGAGAGAGAGAGAAGGCAAAGGAGAAGAAAAAAGAGAGTAAAAGCAACCCAGAGTGGTGCAGCTCGTCTCCAATGTGGCCCGTCTTGACGCGGTGGATGACCTGGAGTAGGTGTCAGAGTCAGGGTCGGCGTCGACCACGGCCAGGTAGTCCTCCCGCTGCTCGGCCCCCTCGCCGCAGGGGATGGCCGGCACGTAGAGCACCTTCTCCCTGGCGCCCGAGCGGAAGGCCTCCAGCGGGGAGGCATAGCCTGGGCCGCCGTGTTTTTGGTGATGGCAACAACCTCCTTCCATTTGGGGTGAGTGAGTGCGTCCAGATAAGACGGGTTTTTTAAAAAAATGCTAAGGAAAGGAAGCTGAAGGCGAAAAGAAGAAGAAGATAGTTGAAATAGTACAACAAAGAAACACAGATGAAGCAGCAGAAATGGAGCGCAACCGCCTCTATAGCGTCATCCTCCATTAGTCATTAAAGGTCACGAAAAATGACCAATGGGGTGCTGACACGTCATCAATCTGTAGCGAAACTTCGCTGGGTTTTTCTTCCTTTCAAAGAACCGTAGAACCAATAGGAGAATGACACGTCAGTTAATACTATTTCCCCGTTTTGAAAATTCCCCGGATCTCAAAGTAATTTATAACTATTAGGTTGGAAGGAAGCAAACCTTCAGCTTCGATTTTATGTCGACAAAGAGAACGAAAAAAAAAAAAGAAAGAGAGAGAGAGAGATGGCGGAACAAACGGAAGCCCTGAAAGAGTTGGTGGATTTTCTGGCGGACCCAAAACCAGAGGTGAGTATTTTTTGACTATCGTGGCTATCTTCCCACGATCGACTGAATGTTTTTTTTTTTGATTCACAAATTAGGTTCGCATCATCGCCATACAGCATTTGGTGGGTTACACTGGCACGCCGGAAACCAGAGCGCAACTCAAGTCCACCGCTATCGTACGAAACCTGTTGCGATTAACAGGAGACATCAGCGTAACTACTGCTACTTCTTTCTCTTTTTTTCCATCTCATCATCTCATTTCGCTACCTTTTTTTTAAATCAAAAAAATGGGTTGAACGCCAATAGGCGGTGGCTACCAAAGCGTTCTCATGCCTTATAAACTTATCTCAAGACAAGGAAATGGCCTCGGAGATGCTGAAACGCAACGTCTTCGCTCGCTTGGTGGATGGCATCACCGTACGTGCTCCGCTTGTCTTCTTCGCTGCTTTTTCTCCCTCTCTTCTCGCTGGTCACTCTTGTTCACGCATAAACACAAAAAACAGGATCCAGAAAACAAACTGGCGGAGCTGCATGCCATGCTCATGACCAATCTCACCAGGTCTGAAGAGGGCTGTAAGTCCTTGCTGCAAGTCGGAGAAGAAGCCCTAGAGGGCTACTACTTTTCCAAAGTGATTCAAGCCTTGCTCTCCTCTTCCTCTCCCGCTTCCTCTGCTACAACAACAACAACGAAGAACGAAAAAGAAGAACAAACAGACAAAAGCAAACCGGCGAAAGATCCTTTCTGTTGGTTGGGAACTGTGCTTATGAACGTCAGCCAACTGCCCTCCGGCAGGAAGGCTCTCCTCGAGGAGGACGCTTATCTCCTCAAACAGATCCTGCCGTTCGTCCGCCATCCCAACCTCATCCGGCGCAGAGGCATCCTCGGCACCATCCGCAACTGCTGCTTCGAGCCGGAGCAGCACTCCCTCCTCCTGGAGGAGGACAAGGGTGTAAATCTCTTGCTCCACGTGCTTCCGCCTTTGGTCGGCCCTGAGCAACCGTTTGATGAGGAGGAGAAGAAAGGAATGCCGGCGGAGCTGGCGCGACTTGCGGGACTGCCGACACAGAGGAGGGAGGAGGACTTGCAGTGCAAGAAGTTGCTGCTGGGCACGTTGTTGCTGTTGTGTCATTCGTTGGAGGGACGGACCATCATGCGCGCCAAACAAGTGGTACTTGTTCACTCTTTCTTTTCTCTCTTCCGCACTTTCATCCGCTCTTTCTCTCTGTGTTGAGTTGCTAACAAAACAAAAAAGTATCCGATCATTCGTCATATGGACATGGCCGAGAGCGTAGAGGAGATACACGACATTGTCTCTGACATTGTCAACTTTTTGATGAGGGACGAAGCCACCGACGAGGAAGAACAGAAGCAGCAACCAAAGATAGAGGTCATTAGGGAAGGAGAAGAGGAAGAGGGGAACAAAGATGATTCCACGCTCCATCAACAATAATATCACAACCAAACATCAGCAATCATCTGATTTAGTTATTTCAAAGCTTCAGGATCGTTTGGGAGCAGCAGCTTCTGCTTTCAAGCCGAGCTCACGGATAGATTGTTCTCGCATAACGTATTTTAATACTTTGCCGGTGATGGTCAACGGGAACTCATCCTTGAACAGAATGTAACGGGGTACCTATATTGGCCGTTAAAGAGAGGTATAACAAGAAAAGAGAGGATTGAGAGAGTGAGAGACCTTGTAATGGGCAATTTGTTCTTTGCAGTATTCTTTGATTTCTTCAGCGGTGAGCTTGGCTCCGCTCTTTAGCTTTACCCATGCACAAACTTCCTCTCCATACTTTTGAAGACCAAAATCAGAGAATGAAGAGGAGAAGACAAAGAGAAGAGAAAGCAAAAACCTTTTCATCGGGAACGCCGATAACTTGGATGTCGGCAATGGAGGGGTGGGTGTAGAGGAACTCTTCGATTTCTCTGGGATAGATGTTCTCACCACCGCGGATGATCATGTCTTTGGACCTACCCACTATACGGCAGTAGCCTTCCGCATCCAACACTTTTGTTTGGTTAAAGGCAAATACGGATAGCAAGGGAAAGAAGAAACAAAGAACAGAGAAGCTACCGGCAAGATCTCCAGTATGCATCCAGCCAAACTCGTCTATCGCCTCTTTCGTCTTGGCAGGATCGTTCCAATAGCCTTTCATGACGCTGTAGCCTCTCGTGCATAACTCCCCAATGCTATCGATGGGAAGAGTCCTTCCTTCTGTATCTATAATTTTACACTGCAAACACATCAAAATTTTAAAAAACCACAACAATGAAGAATGAAGAACGAAAAGAGGAATGAAGAAAGAATTACTTCAACGTGTGGGTGGATTCTGCCAACGGTCTCCACTCGTTTTTGACGAGGAGCATTTGTTTCGGTTTGGAAGCTTACCGGGGAGGTTTCTGTCATTCCGTAACAAATCCTGCGTACAATTGTTTATAAACAATTGAGGAATGGAAGCAAAGAAAAAGATGGAAGCGGAGGATGAGATAAAGGAAATGCGTACGTCACTTCTTTCATGTGCATGTCCTCGGCCACCCTCTTCATAACTTCAATTGGACAATTGCTACCAGCTACACCCAAGAACACATCAAAGCTTAGCCGTTATGGAAATAAAAAAGTCGTTACACAAATAACAAACCCATTATTCCTGTTCTCAATGAGGAGAGGTCAAACTCTTTGAACCTTGGGTGCTGCAATTCAGCAATAAACACTAGCCATCATGATTTTCCATGTTAGTCACCACAACAAAAGAGAAAGAGACAAATAACGAAGAAGAAAGGTACTGGTGGGTACTCCATGGAGGGCGGTGCATTTCTCGTCCTGAACGGCTTGCAACGTTTTCAATGGATCAAATCCGAAAGAGGGATATACCAAACGAGAGCCATGAGTCAAGCCAGCGAGGTTACCCAAGACCAACCCAAAGCAATGGTACAATGGCACGGGAATGCACATCACATCCTCTGGGGTTAGTTTCATTCTTTCGCCCACAAAGAAACCATTATTCAAGATGTTCAAGTGCGTAAGCGTTGCTCCCTGTTCATGAAAACAACAATTAACAAGAGAGAGAGAGAGAGAGAGAAAGAGACAGAGAGAGGATCAGATCATGCCTTTGGTAATCCAGTTGTACCGCTGGTGAATTGAATGTTGATGGCGTCGTCTACGTACAATGTGGGCTCAATGTCAGCGAGCTTCTTCTGAAAGGCAGGTGAGGAACCTCCTTCTACTAACAAATCGCTCCACTTAAGAGTTCCTAAACAAGTTTTGTAACGGGTAAATCTCCATAATTCAAGAACTCGCCCGCAACTCATGGAGAGAGAGAGAGAGAGAGAGAGAGAAAACAACAGATAAGAGTTGTTTACCAGGGATGTGTTGCTCAGAGTTTTGGATAACGAACTTGAGTGAAGGCACATTTTTGGACTTCAACTCCCCAGGTTTTGCTGAGAATTACAAAATCAAGGTGAGATGAAATGAGAGAGAGAGAGAGAGAGAGATGTTTCTAACATTTTGGGAGTTCAGGGACCAGCTCATTAAGCATATGGATGTAATCGCTGGTCTTGAATTGAGGAGTTACCACGATACCCTTGCAACCAACCAAGTTTAGGGCATGTCTGCATTTCTCTTGCGTAATTAGAACACGAGTAACAAAACACACAAACAAATACGTACTTGAGTTCATGAAGTCGATAGGCTGGATTGATGTTCACCAAAATGATACCCAACTTTGCAAACGCATACTGTGCAACAACCTAAATCAATACAGAAGACAAAAAGACATTAGATAACAAAGTAGAGAACAATGCACGTAGAGAGTGAGAGAGAGAGAGAGAGAGAGAGAGAGAGAACAAAGAGCAGTACCCATTCTGAATTGTTAGGCATCCACACACCAATGCGATCTCCCTTCACAAAGCCAAGGTCGTGCAAACCCTTTGCTAAGGAATCCGCTCGTTCCTTCCATTCAGTCCAGCTCCATCTCACGTCTTGTTCTACCACTCTCAACACTGTCTCCGAGGAATAGTTGGAGACCTGTTGGTCAAAGAACCTTCCTGTAAAGTTTGAACCGTTACGTTTAACTTTGAATACCAACAGCATGAAGAGAGGAGGGAGCAGAGAGAAGAGGAAAGAGAACAAGAGGAGATGAGAGACGAGAGTTACTGGAGAGAGAGAGAGAGAGAGGGCGAGAGACAGACAAGAGAAAGAAAAGTACCAATGGGTTTGCTGATGAGGGGAACCTCAGAGCTTCCTTTCACATGAGAGATGGGGATCAAGGAGTGAGGCTCTTCGGGGTGCCTAAGCCGTTGCGGCAGCAAATGGAGCTGCTCATGAACAGGCAAGTAGTGCTCGAAACCAGGTGGATGCCTCTGTGGCTCCTCTTCAACAGCGCCAGCAACAGCACCAGCAGTACTGAAGAAGCCTTTGGTGGTAGCATCACTTAACGAAAGCGTACTACGACCTTTTTGTTGCAAACAGCTCAGCAAAGAACAACCAGAGAAGAAGGAAGAAAGGGAGAGAGAGGGAACAAAAAAAATAAAGGCAGAATGGAGTGGAGACAAGAAAGAAAAGCTCTGGGAGAGGGAGGGAAAAAAAAAGAAACTTGTGTAGCGACTACCTGAAAAGGGTGACAAGAAACGCCCACCACCTCGTGAAAGCGAGGATGCTCGCAGTGACCCACGCCACATGTTGTTTTTTTGTTTGCAAAAAAAATAACACTACTTTTTTTTGCCCAAAACAAACAACGCTCTACCAGAGGTTGCTACCTTTTATCTTTGTCAATTTCGGTCTTTTTGCTTTGAATCTAGGGTCTTCCGTTCGACCCTAGATGGTTGCACCGGTTTTTTGTTTTTCTGAATGTCCGCATTAAATCTGTAATCCGTGACGTAAACTTCACGATCGATCACTCTCTCGCACTAGTAAAAAAGAAAGAAGAGAGAGAGAATGCAGCAACAGCCACACCACGAGCAGGAACACACGAGCGTTGTGGAACTGGAGGGAGAAAGCACCTACTCTGCTGACTTTGAGGCGTTGCTGGACCTGGAGGAACGCTTCATCGACGAAGGCTGGGCCGAAGGCAAACGCAACGCTGAGCAGGCTGGCTTCCAGGACGGCAGGGGCTTGGGCCTGAGCAAGGGACGAGAGCTAGGGGAGGAGCTCGGGTTCTACTACGGCTGCGTGGTGGCGTGGTCGCAAATGGCCAACAGCACCAAGAGCTCTCACCCCTACCAATTCTCTCAGAGGACGTTGACGGCTTTGAGCAAGCTCAAGGAGAAAATACTGGCCTTTCCCGCCAATCCCACGGACGAGAATTTGCAAGAAGCCTTGGACTCCATTCGAGCCAACTTCAAGAAGGTGTCCGCCATGTTGAAAGTCAAGCGAGACAAGGCCAGCGGCAGCAGCACCAAAGGAGAGCTCTCTTTTTGAGAGCCTTGTGAGCCTTCTTAAACCCGACAACGATGGTCGGCATGTGGACCATCACCAAATGTCGAGTGAAGCAAGCGAACGCAAACGATGAGCACCCCCAAACAACAAAAAGAGCTCAGTAGAACCACGGGCAAGACTTTCATCGCCAGCACACATACACCAAAGCCACCCACCAAAGATATCACCCCAATTGCTTTTCTTTAACGTTGTCATGGTTACCACCACTCGTTTCTATGGGAATACAACAGGTTTGGTAACCAGCCAATAACATTCAACCGGGGATTTCTGCGTGTCGTGATTGGATCGGAAGATTTAGCAATTTGCCTTACATGGTAAAAAATCACTCAGCTCCCCAAGTCGTCAACATACGTATAATCCACATCCATTGGATGGGCGCCACAACATGAGGCGCAAAGAAAGACGTTGAGAGGGGGGAAGAACCTCTCACGTCTTATTCGTTTTCGTCGTGGCGTCGAACGCAAACAAAACCAAGTTCTTCATTCGACGCGTGTTGTTGTTGACCCTTCACTTTTTTCCTTCTTCTAAAAGGTCTCATTCCTTTCCATACGTGTGCTCGCTTCTTCTTACATCACGTCAACCTTGGCGCTTACCGTTGTTTATATTTTTTTTGTTTCTTTTATTATTCGCTTTTTTTTTAGGTTCCCTCAAACAAAAAAGACCAACATACAGCGAGCATAGGGATGGCCACCGGACTTCAACCCAAAAAATCTGGCGAGGAGGACGGCTCCCCGGTCTTTAGCCTCTTCGAGAAGGCCAAGCACAGAGACCCCGACCAGAAGGAGTTCCTGCAGGCCTTTGAGGAGGTGTTGGAGTCGCTGCAGCCGCTGCTCGAGCGGGAGCCAAAGTACCTGCAGGTGCTGGAGCGCATGGTCGAGCCGGAGAGGGTGATCATGTTTCGAGTCCCATGGATCGATGATAAGGTTTTTTTTCCTGCTTCTTCTTCTTTCTGTATTTTTTTTTTTTGCTTGCGTTGTTGGAGTTTCGTTCGTTTACTTGTGAGTTTATTAGTTGGAGGGGTGGAGTTTGCTTTGAAGTGAGTTGGGTTTTTTTTTTGCGTTTGTTTGTTTTCGTGGTATTGACAGAACAAACACAAGGGCAAATGGCAAGTCAATCGCGGGTATCGCGTGCAGTTTAACTCTGCGTTGGGACCTTACAAAGGAGGTCTTCGTTTTCACCCAAGGTTTGTTTGTTCTTTCTGCTTTCTCTTCTTTTCAAAAGTGGTTTTTTTTTTTTTGCTCATTTTCGTTGTTACAACCACTATAGCGTGAACCTTTCCATCATGAAGTTTTTGGCATTCGAGCAGATTCTTAAAAACAGTCTTACCACGCTGCCCATCGGAGGAGCCAAAGGAGGCTCGGACTTTGATCCCAAGGGCAAGTCAGACAACGAGGTCATGTCCTTCTGCCAGAGCTTCATGACAGAATTGTATCGTCACATCGGTAAGCAGTTATGCTATCCTGTTCTTCCTGCATCATTTCTCCGCTCTCTTTCCCTTCTCTCATATGATTCGGGTCTTCTCAAATGCTTCTTCATCACCAATGAACGAATCAACCACTACAAACCAAAGGAGCTGCTGTGGATGTGCCAGCAGGCGACATAGGAGTAGGTTCTCGTGAGATTGGCTACCTCTTTGGTCAATACAAGCGTCTCACCAAGTCCTTTGAGGGCGTGCTCACCGGCAAGCGATACAACTGGGGTGGCTCTCTGATCCGCCCCGAGGCCACCGGCTACGGTCTCGTCTACTTTGCGCAGGAGGTGTTGCATGACAACGGGCTGGACCTGAAAGGCCAACGATGCTTGATATCTGGCTCCGGCAACGTGTCGCAGTACTGCGCAGAGAAGCTGATGGAGTTGGGAGCTATCGTCCTGACCTTGAGCGACTCTAACGGAACTGTCTTTGAGCCAGAGGGCTTTAACAAGCAACAGTTGGCTGCATTGATGGAGATCAAGAATGAGAAGCGGGGAAGAGTCAAAGACTATTTGGAATACAGCTCCTCTTGCAAGTACTTTGACAAGCTTACGCCCTGGGCCTTGCTAGATAGCGTTGACTATGCTTTTCCCTGCGCTACTCGTACGCTCCCTTCACCTGTGCTCTCTCTCTCTTTCCTCCCATTTGTTCAGTATATGCTCTTCTTACATTCCAAAACGAACAACAGAAAACGAGATAGACGAGGAGGCTGCCCGTTCTCTACTGCAAGCAGGATGCAAGGGTGTCTTCGAGGGAGCTAACATGCCATCAACCAACGAAGCCATCCAAGTGTACCACGAGGGCAAGATGTTCTTTGCCCCAGCAAAGGCCTCCAATGCCGGAGGCGTTGCCACCTCCGCTTTGGAAATGTCTCAAAACAGTCAACGCTTGCAGTGGTCCGCAGAGGAGGTGGACCACAAGCTGAAAGACATCATGCGGAACATTTACTTGGCGTGCAAGCACGCCGCCGAGAAGTATGGACGTCCAGGCAACTTGCAACTGGGAGCCAACATTGCTGGTTTCCTCAAAGTGGCCGACAGCATGTTAGATCAGGGTTGTGTCTAAGGAGGGAGTTCATAATTTGAAGCAAGAAATGTTATGTGAAAAATCCACCATTGACTCAGGCGGGTGACCAGACACTTTTGCAGTGACCCGGCAGGACAGGCCTGCTCTCAGGACATTTGGCGGACTGTGAGGCAGCAACAGGAGCGCTGCTGCCCTCCCCCATGTTGCACGCCTCAGCAAGGGGCTCCCCCGGATCCCTGTGTGGTAGCCCTTGCTCCCCTCTCTGCCATCCTCTCTTTCTCTCTCTCTCTCTCTTCTCTCTCTCTTTTTGAATTTACCCGCACACGTGAACGGAAGAATGGTGTTCATTAGCGCGGTTTGTTCTTTGAACGGCGCCTCCTGGCCAGGGTCGGAGTTCGCTGGTGTGTGATGGGACGGGCGGGGGAAGATTGCCAGTCGGGTTGACAACAACATTTAGCCGTTGGCGTTTGGTTTCTTCCTCTTCTAAAGTGGCGCCTTTCTTGCTCGATGTGCTCTTCATTGCATATGAGAACAAAATCCATACCCACCCTAGCATGGCCGTTTTCACTCATTATTAAACGAACGGTTGTCCAATTATCGGTATCTTAACAGAAAAATTGAAACGAGGCGAACTCCCTCAAACGCTTTGTTCCCGTCATCTCTTGCTTATCTTCTTTTATTTATAGCCTCTTTTTTTTGTTCTAGCTCAACAAACACGGACGGAAACAACACAACACAAAGAAACACAAAACAGCTATGAAGGTTCTCGGCAAGCTTTTGTTTGTTGGCGTGGTGGTGGCGGCGGTGCTCCTGTTTTGGACACCCGAAGAAGCCAGCGGAGCCCCGAGCCTCCCTTCTGTCCTCAGGACAAGGCTTGGAAACACCTGGACCCGGTTCGTTGGGGATGAAAAGTTTGACGAGGAGGAACACGAAGTTCTGAAAAGAGAAGTCAGAGCATCTCCAGCGGAAGAGAAGGAGAACCAGAGCAACAAGTTTGTGAAACGAGAAGACTCTGGCGGTGGCGAGTGCCTCACCGACGCGGACTGCAATGCCGAGGACGAAGCTGGCACTTGTGATCCCGAAGGCAAATGCGTATGTGACGAAAGTACGGTCTTCTTTCTTTATCCTTTCTTCCTTTGCCTTTTTGTTTTTGGTTTGTTTTGCACCTTTAGTAATGCCTTCTGGTCACTTCTCTCTGCTCCTCTCTTCTCTCGCTCTCAGAGTATGCTGGTAGCCACTGTAAACACGAACGCAAGTCCAAGCTTGTGGCCTTTCTCCTATCCTTGCTGGTCGGCGGCGTGGGCGCCGGTCGGTTCTACCTGGGCTACACCGGGCTGGGCGCCCTCCGCATCGTGCTCCTGGTGCTGCTCTGCTGCAACGGCGTGTTCCTGGGCTTCTCGGGCTTGTTGGTGGGGTTGGGCGTTGTGGGCATCGTGCTGGTCGTGTGCGGCAGCATCCTGATGGTCGGCCTCGTTTTGGGCATTCAGATATGGTGGTTGGTGGATTGGATCTTGGTGCTCACGGTATGGACTTTTTCGCAAACATGTTTTATGCTTGTTTGTCCTGTTGCTCTTCCTCGACTGACGTTTATTGTTTGTGTTTATAGGATGGTTTGCAGGACTCGGATGGGTACGACCTTTATGAGGATATGTAATGTAATGCAATAAAATACGATTCCCTACCACAACGTTATGTATATCTGTACAGGACACCGACCACGTCCTCTCCTTGCTCTCCTCTTCCATTCTCTCTTCTTCCCCGTCCACCACTTCCTTGGGCACATTGTTTCTTCAAACGAGCACCGAAAGCACGCTTTGCCTGTCCAACGGATCCAAAAAAAAAGACTAAAAAAGATATCGACATCGGCAGGATTCGAACCTGCGCGGGCGGAGCCCAATTGATTTCTAGTCAATCACCTTAACCACTCGGTCACGATGTCTTGGCTGAAACGGTAGAGGTGAATTTATGCTCCCATATTCCAATTCAAATCTTGAATGGCCACCTCTTTGATTTTCTGCTGCTGCCCACCTGCTCTCTCGATAAAAACAGCTACATGTGTTTTCCGCTGATGCAAACCTCACTCTGCTTATTTTTGCCGAAAGCATGAGCCAAGAAGAAGCCGATCAAAAGGAGAGAGTGCGTGAACCTGAGCACGAAGAAGAGACTATCGCGGGTGTAGCTGCCCACGTGCAGGCCTGCGGCATCATCTCCTCGCTCTTGCCGACGGAGCTTTGGCTCTCCATCTTTTGCTTCCTCTCTTGGGAGGACCTCTCCAACCTGGCCTTGGTCTGCCGCCATTTCCACCTCTTGACGCAGACGGACAACCCCCTCTGGAAGCACCTCTACCTCACTCACTTTTCTACCCCTCCTTCCTTGCTTCTCCTCTACTCTTCTTCTTCTTCTTCTGCGCAGCAAACCAAGCACAAATGGAGAGGCCTCGTCCGACTTCATCGCGACATTGAAAAGAACTGGCAAAGCGGCCGCTACCGTCTTCACACTCTGCAAGATCGGCACACGGACAGGGTGTGGTCCGCGCGCTTGGACCTTGAAGCCAGCAAGCTCTACACCGCCTCCACCTCCGACCTCATCCAGATATGGGACCTCCACCCTGCCCTTTCACAAGACACATCCAAACAAACGGCTAGCGACGCTTCCTCGGGTCACCATTCATCCCCTTCTTCCTCTCTCTTACGCGGTATTTTTTAAAAACTTTTGATCTTTCTATTCCGTCTCTCTTCCTTCTGCATTCCTCTTTGTTTCTTCTCTCTCTCTCTCTCTCTCTCTCTCTCTCTCCCTCCTCTTCTCTGCTTCTCTCTTCTCTCTCTCTCTCTCGCTCTCTCTTATCTCGCTTTCTCTCTCCTCACACGCCCGCAATGTTTCTATGAATGCAGGGCACACAGCAGAGGTTCGATGCCTGGAGGTTCGTGGCAATACGTTGGTCTCTGGGGCCTATGACTCCACCGTGCGGGTGTGGGATGTGGCGGGGAGAAAGCTCCTTCGAACGCTTGCCCAGGAGCATGACGTCTACGCCCTCCAGTTTGACGAGGAGAAAATCGTCTGTGCTTGTGGAGATGGTGCCTTGCGCGTGTTTGCGATGGAGAGTGGCGACGGTGGTGGAGAGGCCTCCTCTTCTTCATTATCTTCTGGTGCTGTTGCACCACTACAAACGCTACTTGGACATTCTGCTTGTCTTCGAGCTGTAAAGTATGATAAAAACATGATAATCAGTGGAGGCGAGGATGCTTTGACCAACGGTTTGTTCCTTTTTTCCCCTGTAATTGCTTCTTCTGTTTTCTTTTCTTTCTCTGTGCTGACCAATTCTCCTCTCTCATAGTTTGGGACATGCGGACTGGAAAGTGTGAACGAACAGTAAAAATGCATGATCGTGGCGTGTCTAGCCTGCAATTCAAAGATAACTTGCTGATGACCGGTTCCTTTGATACCACCGTTAAAATGGTGGACTTGCGGACGTTTGAGTGCATTCGCACTTTGACACCGAATACGAAGAGTTCGGCGGGCTATTTTTACTATTACCTCCCACTGAGCGTTTGGAGTCTGCAGTTTGATGACAAGAAGGTACATACCCTTTCTTTCATCTTCTCGTTTTTCTTCTAGTTCTTCTTCTCCTTCTTTCTCATCATTTGCTGACCCATCACACAAACACCAGTTGGTGACGTCACATGGTACAGGCAATGTTAAGATATGGAACTATCACACAGGAGAAGAGTTGGCCACCACCACCGAACACAGAGGAGAGGTCATCACTCTGAACTTTTCTCTTCACCTCATGGCCACTGGAGGAGAGGATCGCAGCATCAAGCTCTACGATTTCTCTCCCTCCTCAATAGAAGCACATTGACAATGAAACTTTGTACATTAGACAGAGCTCTTTGGGAGCGCATAGGTTGCTAGAGAGATGGAAAATAAAGAAACGAGAAGGATAGGGAAGTTGCATGTGCTTCTCTCCTCTCCTGTTTTTCGTCCCTGAGTGAGAGGTTGTCAGGAGGGGCGGGGAGACCAACGAGCCCATGGCTCTACCGCATCAGCATCTCCCAGAGTGCGCAGATGTTGTTGTGGTGTTACTGTAGTTCTCTCTTCAGACTCCTCTTCTGTCCCAACCTGCTGCGTGGGGGATGTAGAGGATGCAGTGCCCCAGAGACGCAAAGCCAGGAGATTAGACATGAGAGAAGACGGGAGATTAGACAGGAGCGAAGACAGGAGATTAGACAGGAGCCAAGCCGGGAGATCAGACAGGAGCGAAGACAAGAGAGAGATAAGCAAGTAGCGGCAGAAAAAGAGTGAAGCAAAAGCGTAGCAGCAGCACAAGGATGGATCTTTTGGACAATCTCCTGGATTCGATGGATAAAACCCATCAACAGCTCTCTCAGGTCAGTGCACACGAGAAAGGTGAGAAAAAAAACAAGCGAAGAAGTTTTTAGTCGTGTGTTCTCCGATCCAGCGCCGTTCTGATCCTTTTCATGGAGGGCAGAGAGGCGGGAGCAGCAGCGGAAACAGCAGCAGAAGGAAAGAGAGGAGAAGCAACAGTGGAGAACAAAAGTGGAGGCCAAAGTTCAAGCCTTCCTTGCCAACGAGAAAGCCGCTCGCCTCTGTTTTCCTCCTCTGGATAAGTCCTTCAGACTAGTCATGTACGACTTTCCTGTTTTCTATTCGCTCTCCTCTGTTCCTTTGCTTCTGCTTCTAGATGCTTCTCTTGCTTTGTCTTCCTTCCCTGCTTCCTCGCTAAGTAAGCTTATTATTCCTCCCTGCTGGGTAGACATGAAGTGGCGGACAGCCATGAACTGTGCAGCCATTCATTTGGAGAGCAAGACTCTGATCAGCGGTTCACCGTTCTGTTCAAGCAAGAGTTTGCTCCTTCTTTAACCAAACTCTCCATCATTTCTTCCGTACGCATTTTGTCTTTGCTCCTCTTGAAGTTTTCCTTCTCTCGTTCTCTCCTCCCATCGCTTCTATCTTTCCATTTGCTTCTCTCATTCTTGATTTGTCACTTAGAGAGTGGAACCTGGCATGACCATCCAAGAACTTGATGCAATGTTGCAGCAAGTCCAAAACGAGCCTGAGGTGGTGGAATCACCACAACCAACATCCGAACAACTCAAGCAGCAAAAACGACAACGGGCAAGCTTCTCTCCCCCACTTCTCTATTTCTCTTTCGTTTCTCTTCTCTTACTCTCTTCTTGCTTCTCTCCCTCTCTCCCTCTCTTCTCTCTCTCTTCTCTCTCTCTCTCTCTTTCTTTGTTTGTATTTCGCTCTTCCTCATTTCTCTCAAAATACTCATTGTAAACAAAACAATGCAGAAAGCACAACAAGCAAACCAACAAGTAGATAACTACCGTAAACAAGGAACATACGCTAAAGCCTTTGAAGGCGCTGGTGAGTTAATTGTATTAACTCCGAAGAAGAGGGACCGACGCACCATAGAAGAAATTCAATTGGAGATGAAGCAGAAGAAGCGTAAGGGAAGTGTCGAGAATAAGGGAGAAGAAAAAGAACATGAAGCTGGCAAGGAGGACGAACGAGAGGAGCTTGAAGAAGAGGAAGAGGAGCGTGAAGAATCGGATGAAGAAAATGATTATTACAAGGAAGAAGAAGAAGAGGAGGAGGAGGAAGAAGAAGAAGAACGAGAAGAGGAGCATGAAGAAGAAACGGCTGGAGAACAGGATAGTTGATGCCCATATGATTCAGTGATAAGAGCAACCCGGTCAGCTTATTTCACCCCCCTGCTACTTCAAAACAGCCTCTTACTTTGCAGAGGCCCCCTAAACCCTCTAAAGCTCTATTGGGCCAGCCACAGGCCTCTGTTTCGGAAGGAAGCTTTCTCGCCAGATACCTGCAGCCGCATCTCTGCGGCACAAGAAACCAGAGCACGCGGGACGACACGAAAATCATCAATGTCTGAGGGGTGTGAACCGAGATTTTCCCGATTTAAGTGAACTGGCCCTCGTGCAAAGCTAAATTGCTCCTGGAAAAAAGAACTGCAAAAAAAAAAAAGGGGGGGGAGAAAAAAAGAGAACCAAGCAAGCTGCTACGGCCTTTTTTTTTCTGG
Organism: Balamuthia mandrillaris; assembly: GCA_031835245.1. Lineage (NCBI taxonomy): Eukaryota > Discosea > Longamoebia > Balamuthiidae > Balamuthia > Balamuthia mandrillaris. The sequence goes on from JAVKOQ010000656.1 coordinate 15,939, forward strand.
TGCACCAGGGTAGCGTTTTTCTCCTTCGATTGGCTTGATTTGTAGGAACAACACAACACAGCGATCATGGTAAAAACTGACCACTTTCCCCGCTCTTTGTATTCCTTTTTCATTGAGCCTTCACTCTAAAATTTTTTTTGTCACTTTTGTTACCACTACTTTTTTATTTGGTGTTCATTTTTTTTTTTGCTACAAGGCCCAATACATTCGCATCAAGAGAAAGAACCAAACCATCTTCCTGTCCATGAGCACGGAAGATAAGGTGGTGGACGTGAAAGCAAAAGTTGCCAAGATAAACGAGAAAGAGCCCAACGAAGTCGGTTTGATCTTCAACGAGGAACAACTCCCGAACGATAAAACGCTCGCTGAGTGCAACGTTGAGAACGACAACATTGTTTATTTGGTTTACAACGAAGGTATGTACTTTTTAGTTTTCCTTTCCTCTGCGTAACTCTTTTTCTTACCGGTCCATCTCACATTTTTTTTAAAAAAAAAAACAGGAGGAGAATGGGAGAAAGTTGACATTCAGAAGCCCGAAGAAGGCAAAATGACTGAAGATTAATACAAACGCATGAATATACTTTTGTTAGACTTCAAGTTTTTTTTATTTGCTGAACTGACCCGTTTCTCTCTTAGATGGTTTCAACTTTTCCTCTCCCCAAAAGAGGAAAAGTTCCACTATTTTGTTGAAAGACCGACTCGCTATTTACACATTCCAAGAGCTCAACTTCGTCCTTCCTGCTCAGTCATCACCAGTCTCCACGGCATAGGCCACCATTGCGTCCACGCGATGGATCTTCGTGTCAAAGGAGCGCAGGCGCACGGCTTGAGCGTTGGCAATCTCCTTGGGATCCGACTCCTCCCAGGCCAAAGGTACCTCCGTGTTCTTATCAGTGTAGATCAAAATGTCAAACGTGCAACGCGCATGCAGCAACGGCAAGAAGGTAACGCTGGCACAGATCTGCCGGATGATGGCCTGGATCTCTCCAGTTATCTCCTTTGGGGACTTTTCTCTGGGTTCGCTGTGGGCGGTCGGAAGATCTGTGACAATGTCAAAGACCCATCGCTCCAGCGTTTCGGCTGTCTCGGCGCTGACCACCACAACCACCACTCTTTGTACTGTTCCGGTTAGCAGCCATTCTGTTTGGTTGTGTAGGTGTTAGCCTGGGTTGGTTCCTTTCAACTACGAACAGAACCCAACGGAGAAGCGAGAGAAGTTGAGAAGAGAGAGAGAGAGAGAGAGAGAGAGAGAACAAGAGATGCTTTTTAAGCGTATTAACATACCTTTTAACTGTTTGAGAACGTTGTTGAGGTAGGCTTTCAGCTTATCGTCATTAGTCACCAAAATATTAAGGCCATACTTTTGCACGGCGGTGAAGGTTTCAGCAGGATAGATGCCTCGTTGGTACAATATGCTAAACATCATTGGAATGGATAGCGTGAGCAGAAAACGCAACGGGTTGAGAGAAATCAAAAAAAAAAAAAAACAGAGGCTCAAAAGTACCTATTGATGCCATAGCCTGAAGAAAAACAAGATTATAAAAAGCAAAAGCGGTGGGGCAAAAAAAAAGTGAGAAGGGGGGAAAAAAAGTAGCAGGCTGCAAAGTGAGTTTTAAAAAGAAAAAAAACAACACACCAAAAAACTCTGTCACGAGTTGCGCGGAGCCTTTCAGAGTGATAACACCTTTGTTTGCGACCGACTAGAAAAGCAAGACAAAGAGAGAGAAACAGGGTTAATAACACAAAAAAAAAACTATCCGCAAAGAGAGAGAGACAAAAAAATGTGAGCTACCAACTACGAACCATTTTTTCGTCTGATTGTCTGTTCTATTGTTTGTTGTTGTTCTTCTCACAAAGCAAACAAGGGTGGCCTTTGCTTTTTATGCAACTTCCCGTTAGGATTAACGGTACGGTTGGTTTTGGCGGGAACTTTTTCGTCGACTGCTCTTTTTTGCGGACATGCTCCCCCATGACGACATTACACTATGCCTTGGATGAGTGATCGTGACGCAAATTCGAGGAAAGTAAAAAAAGAAGAAAAGAAAACAAGAAAGAACGATGGAAGAAGCACAGCTATCCACACGGCCAAAGGCCCACCGCTCTGGAACTGGTGAGCCTCCGCCTTATTCTGTCGTCACTGCACAAAACAAATACAAAGTTGGTGCGTTTTTTTCTCTTCAGCAAAAACAAAAAAAAACATCACTCAATTAATGTTAACATTTGTTTTTTTTTTTTGCTCAAAGGGTTGAACCCGATCCATCAAGTGGCTGCAGCGACTGCCGGTGGGACTCTCACCTCCCTTTTCGGTAAATTTGCGAGCAAGCCTTATTTTTGTTTTTAAATATGCTCTCTCCTCTCTCTCCGTCGTGGTGGTCTCACTTTCTCCATGTGATAATAGTGACGCCATTTGATGTCGTTAAGACGAGACTGCAAGCACAAACCGGAAACCGTGCAGCAATTGGTTCCGCCGCTTCCTCTGCCACTGCCACTGCTCCTCGCAGTGTTTATTTAAACGGAACAGCTGTAACTCTCTTCCTCTCTTCCTCTCTTCCTCTCTTCCTCTCTTCCTCTCTTCCTCTCTTCCTCTCTTTCTCTTTCTCTTTCTCTTTCTCTTTCTCTTTCTCTTTCTCTTTCTCTTTCTCTTTCTCTTTCTCTTTCTCTTTCTCTTTCTCTTTCTCTTTCTCTTTCTCTTTCTCTTTCTCTTTCTCTTTCTCTTTCTCTTTCTCCTTCTTCTTCTTCTCCTCCTTCTCCTTCTCTTGATAGATTTCTCTGTTGATGTATTTCTTTGTCTCTCTTCTCTGTTTTACAGGACGCGTTCGTCAAGATAATAAAATATGAGGGAGCGAGTGCGTTATGGAGAGGATTGCCAGCCACATTTATTCTAACAGTTCCAGGAGCTGCTATGTACGTTCTCTCTCTCTCTCTCTCTCTCTCTCTCTCTCTCTCTCTCTCGAACTCTTTTATTGATACGAACGGACAGTTATTTTACCTCATATGAAAAATTTAAAGAGCAAATGGATAATTCCACTCTTTTGCAACCCTTTCGGATGTTTATCCCTGGTATTGCTGGTTAGTTTACTCTCTTTTCGACTTTTTTTGTGTGGACAAGGATGAAAGAAAGAACAATAAGTTGACGTGTCTTTTCTTAACTTCTTCAAAACAAAGGCTTAGGCGCGAGGACGCTGACGGCTACTGTAACAAGCCCACTTGAATTGATGCGAACAAACGTTCAATCTCATGCCAAAGTACCTGGTTCAAACGAAAGTAACTATTTAGCTGCTTTGTTCTGTTCTCTCTCTCTCTCTCTCTCCTCTCTCTCTCTCTCTCTCCTCTCTCTCTCTCTCTCTCTCCCCCTCTCCCTCTCTCTCTCTCTCTCCACGGATTAACACCGAAATGAAGGCCTATATTGGATGTTGCGGATGGTGGTGCGAAATCAAGGCTTCAAAGGATTGTGGATAGGATTGATGCCGACGTTATGGCGAGATGTGCCCTTTTCTGTTATTTATTGGACGGCCTACGAGGCCATCAAAGCGAGGCTGATGCTATGGAGGAAGAAGGAAGGCTTTCTAGTGCACTTTGCATCGGGTGCAGGGGCTGGCATGTTGGCTGCCCTTATCACCACTCCTGTCGATGTTGTGAAGACACGGCGACAGATGCATCTTGACGAGCCAGCTAATGTACAATCCTCTCTCTCTCTCTCTCTCTCTCTCTCTCTCTATCACTCTATCTCTCTATCTCTCAAACGTGTATTGCTAACATGACGACAAATTGTGGCAGTTGCGCCGAAGCAGCGCTATATTTATGAAAATCATGAAAGAGGAAGGCGTGCAAGGGTTGTTCCGGGGTCTGCTTCCCCGCATAACTAAAGTAGCCCCAGCCTGCGCCATCATGATTTCCTCTTATGAATTGTTTAAAGTTCTACTGTAAAGAAAAATGAAGAAAGACAAAGAGAAAGAGGACAGCAAGAAACAGGAACATCTGGTATCGCTATTCTGTTATTATTTTTTTCGGTCAATCGGCGGAGTCAATGAGAGGCTTTCTTTCACTTGACACAAAAGTTTGGGAGGAGGAAGAGGCGGTTTTATGTGTGGGTTGGCTTGCTCGTTGCGGCCGAACGGCTGCTCTGTCAAGCAGTGATAAAGGGACCAGCTTTGGAGCTGTAACGTTACCTTCCGACTCCCACATGAAATAGTAGCTAAGATAGCGTTTGTACTCGGAAAGAGCGGCAGGAACGTACACCTCCAGTTCCTTCGGGTAGAGGTCGTGTCGTGTGCCTCGTAGTTGGTCTTGCAGCATTGCAAGACGGTCCTCCAACTCTCCATACAAAAAGCTGTAGAGTTAAGCAAAGAGAATTGAGCGAGAGGAAAGAAGAGAAGAGTAGAGAGAGAGAGAGATGTACGCGTCATTGTTGTGTTCGGGGTCTACAGTAAAAGATTGCGTTCGTTGGGCTTGTAGCTGTTGTTGGTGTTTTTGGCGTGCTAGCTCGCCAACTCGAAAGCCTTCTTGCCTCAAAACGGATCGTTTCAACCGCACCATCTTCATTTGTTACAGAATTCAGCCAATGAGCAAAGATGAAAAGAGGAAAGGAAGATAAGACTAGAATAACAAGAGAGGGAGCGAGAAGTAACCTTGTAGACAAGTAACTGATGAAAAGTGTTCCTAACATTAAAGTCCCAATGTAGGAACAATGGAAAAAAGTGCTTCCGCAGAAGCAAATCACCAAAGAGTGCTCGTCTTGCATTGGCACGAAATACATCGGCGTGATTGTAGATGACCGTTAGCAGTTTCATAACGGTTTGATGGTGTTCTGTCGCAAGAATAATCTCGAAGCCTTGGCACAGGTAGTGATGATCAAAGCTGTTAGGAAGTCCTTCCTCCCGTTCCTTAAAACTTGCGAACCAAATGTCTAACTTTGCCAAAGCCTCTGCAACATGACAAATTAAGTCCCAGAATTACCAAGAAGAAGAAGAAGAAGAAGAACAAGAACAAGAAGAAGAAGAAGAAGAAGAAGAAGAAGAAGAAGAAGAAGAAGAAGAAGAAGAAGAAGAAGAAGAAG
>JAVKOQ010000657.1:0-20974 GCA_031835245.1 Balamuthia mandrillaris
AAGAAGCAGCAACATCCATGACATAACAGTATTGTAAACGGTTCTCTCTTTTTCCTCTGCTTTGACTCTCCCTCCTCTGTCTTCTGTTCTCTTCATCGTTCTCTTCTCTTCGTCGTACTCTACTCTTCTCTTCGTCCTTCTCTTCGTCGTACTCTTCTCTTCTCTTCGCCGTTCTCTTCTCTCTCAAAAAATACAAACGCGTGCACAACACAACACAACACAAAAAAAAAAAAACAAAACAAAAACAAAATATTGAAGGGTAAAGCCAAACCTATCATGATCCAAGCAGCGCTGGCTGCGAAGATGCTCCCCACCATCCACCACCAAGCCACATAAGTCACCCAGAAGCCCCGCCTAGCGGCGCACAGGAACTCGGCCGCCATGGTGAAGACAGAGGGCACGGAGCCGCCCACCCCGACGCCCGACAGCACGCGAAAGCCGATGAGGGTGCTGGCGTTGGGGGCAAACGCGGAGAGGAAGCCGAAAAGGAAGTTGGTGAAGAGGCAGACGAGCAGGCAGGGCTTGCGGCCGAAACGGTCGCTGCCGAGGCCGCAGGCCACGCCGCCGACCAGCATGCCCATAAAGACGGCTGCTGAAAGAAAGGCTGAGGTTTGCATTTAAATGGTTGTGTTTTGGAACAGGGGTCAGAAAGATCCACAAAGAAGAAACAAATCTTTTAAAAAAAGAGTACTGGACTGACATTTCTCGGTGCCAGAGACGCTGGGCAGTTCGGGTAAGATGTATCCGATGGCCAACAACTCGACCGCATCTGCAGCATTGCCGAGGCCGAGGATGCTCATGGCGAGGTACTGGAACCAGCCGGTGCCGATGCGTTCCAGCTCTTTGTCAAAACAGTCCTCCTCGTCCTCCCCATCGCCCTCCTGCCCCGCCGCAACGCCAATTTTATCGTCGTGCTCGGTGGGGTTGCCTAACAAGGACTCCTTCTCCATTTCTTGCAGCGATGCGGGGATAGTAGGGGACAGCGGGGCAACAGACGGCAACGTTCCTTCGTCCACCTCCTCGCCGCCGCCTTTCATTCCTCTTTCTTCTTCTCTTCGTTTAGTTTCTTTTTTTCCCTTGAGCTGTGCTCTCATGACGACATTATCGTTTCTATTTTCCGTCGACTCAATCACGTCGACAGAGCTCGCGTCAGCATTGTCGACGTTTAACGCCACGTCGGTAGAACGTCGACAACAAACCTGTTTTTGGAAAGTTTTTAGTTTAGTTTAGTTTCTGATCCTGGCCAAACGAAAAAAAAAGAGTAGTGGCAAGAGAGCAGAGAGGAGAACAGGACAAACAAGACCACCACCTCGCTACTTGGCCTTCTTCCCCTTCTTCTTTGCTGGTACCAGTAAGGCTTTTTTGGGTGGTTGTGTGTGTGTGTTTTTTTTTTTGGGGGGACTTGTGCACAAAAATGGTGCGTTCTCTTTCTCCCCCTATTTTTTTTTGGTGTTGTGTGAGTGATCAGAGATGCATGAGTTTTTTGACGCTTCTCTTTCTCTTTCACTTTTTCAATCCCTCTCGTGACCTCTTTCTTCATTTCGTCTCATTTTTTGAATCAATCAACACGCAACAAAAAAATAACAGCCTCTTCGTTTCGACATTAACGTGCGTACCCTTTTCAAATCTTTTGATTTGTTTTGTCTGCCTCAACACAATCATGCTTTGTCTCATTGAATCTCTCTCTTTTTTTTATTCCTGTTTGCTTCTTTCTCTCTTTTTTTTTCTCTCTTTGCTTCCACAGCGCAAATTCTCAGCGAGGTCAGACCGTGTCAAAAGCGTGGACTTTCACCCTACTGAGCCGTGGATCCTTGCCAGCTTGTACAACGGCCATGTCTACATCTGGAACTACAAGACCCAAAACCTCGTCAAATCTTTCGAAGTTACTGACTTGCCTGGTACACCTTCTCTCTCTCTGTCTCTCTCTCTCTCTCTCTCTCTCTCTCCTCTCTCACACATCTGTGCCGCTCTGCTTTTTCGTTATCTTTCTTCGCTGTTCTCTTTCGTTATTTTCTCCTCTTCTCTTTTTGTTGAGTCCTCACTCTCGATGTGCTTTGTTACTTGCAGTGCGTACCAGCAAGTTCATAGATAGAAAGCAATGGATCATCACAGGCTCAGACGACTTGTTCCTCCGCGTCTACAACTACAACACGCTGGAAAGAGTGGCCGCCTTTGAGGCTCACGCGGACTACATTCGTTCCATCGCCATCCATCCCACTCAACCCTACGTCCTCTCCTCCTCTGACGACATGCTCATCAAACTTTGGGATTGGGAGAAGGGCTGGACCAACATTCAGATCTTCGAGGGGCACACTCACTATGTCATGATGACGGTCTTCAACCCCAAGGACCCCAACACCTTTGCCAGCGCTTCGTTGGATAGAACCGTCAAGGTATCTTGCTCTGTCATTTTTTCTTGATGCTTCTCTTTTGCTTTGGCCTTTTTTATAGGGTTTACTCAACATTTTATTGTTTAAATGAAGGTATGGAGCTTGAGCTCGCAAGTGCCTAACTTCACTTTGGAAGGACACGAAAAGGGTGTGAACTGCGTGGAGTATTTCATGGGCGGAGACAAGCCCTATCTCATTTCTGGCGCTGATGACAAGTAATCTTTCATTACAATCCTTTTGCTATTGTTAAATATTCCTACTCACCTTTGCTTGTTTTTTGTTCCGCCACAGAACGGCCAAAGTATGGGACTATCAGAACAAGTCTTGCGTGCAAACATTGGAGGGACATACCCATAACGTCTCCGTGGTGAGCTTCCACCCCACGCTACCCATTATCCTCACCGGCTCTGAGGACGGCACCGTACGCTTGTGGCACTCTAGCACTTATCGTTTGGAGAAGACCCTCAATTATGGCATGGAGCGCATTTGGGCTTTGGCCACTTTGAAGAACTCCAACAAAGTTGCGTTGGGTTATGACGAGGGTTGTGTTATGATCAAGGTATTTTTGCCTTTCTTTGCTTTCCATCCAGGTTTTTGAGCTAACGTTTTTCGAACGTACCTAGTTGGGAAGTGAGGAACCTGCTGTGAGTATGGATAGCAGTGGCAAAATCATATGGGCCAAGCACAACGAGATACAAACCTGTAATGTTAAGGCTGCCAGCGGTACATCTTTCCTCCAAACAAAGAAAGCTAACCATAAACTTACATTCTCGCTTTCTCTCTCCCTCTCGTGGATTGTGTCAAATAGAAATTGTGGATGGCGAGAGAGTAGCTCTGGCCACCAAAGATTTGGGCAGCTGCGAGATCTACCCTCAAACTTTGCAACACAACCAGAATGGCCGCTTCGTGGTAGCCTGTGGTGATGGGGAGTACATCATCTACACCGCGCTTAACCTCAGAAACAAGAGCTTTGGCAGCGCTTTAGAGTTTGTGTGGGCCACCGAGAAGAACGCCTATGCCGTGCGCGAGACCACCTCCAAGGTCAAAATTTTCAAGAACTTTAAGGAAACAAAGATCATTCGCCCCAACTTTACTGCTGAGGGCATATTTGGAGGTACTTTTTAAATCTTGTCTTTTGCTTTTTTTCTTTCTTTACTTACATTCCAGTGAATAGGCGCATTGCTTGGTCTTCGTTCCAGTACTTTTGTTTGCTTCTATGATTGGGAGGGCAATTTTGTGCGAAGGATCGATGTCTGCCCTAAAGCTGTACGTTATATCCCTTTACCTTTTTTCTAAGAGTTATTCTATTTTATTTCGTTAGTAATTTAGAATGTATTCTTTTTTCTTTAAATCAGACATTTTGGTCAGACAATGGAGAGGTGGTGGCCATAGCGGCGGACACCTCTTTCTACATTCTCAAGTACAACAAAGATGCGGTTGCTGAAGCCATAGAAAATGACTCTGGACTGAGTGAGGAGGGCGTGACTGCCGCTTTTGAACTTCTCTACGAGATCAACGAACGGTACGTTTTGGTGCTGCTATTTAGGTTTTTGTGATTTACCGTTTTTGCTGTTTCTCCGCTTTTAGTGTGCGCACTGCCAAGTGGGCTGGAGATTGCTTCGTTTATACCAACTCTAACAACCGTCTTAATTACTGTGTCGGTGGCGAAACCTTCACCATCTCTCATCTTGATCGGTACCTATTCCTCTCCTTTTTTTATTTCATTTCCCCTTTCCTGTTCCTGATCTCTCTCTCTCTCTCTCTCTGCGTCCCAACAAAAACCAAAAAACAAAACATAATCAAGCCAAATGTATTTGTTGGGCTATATTCCTCGCGATAACCGCCTCTACCTCGTCGACAAAAACCTGAACGTGGTGTGCTATACCCTCCACCTCTCCATCATTAACTACCAAACTGCGATCATTCGTGGAGACTTTGCCGCTGCCGAGGAGCTCCTTCCCACCATTCCCACTGAGTCTCGCGATCGCGTGGCTCAGTTCTTGGAGTCGCAGGGACACAAGGAGGAGGCGCTCAAGGTGGCCAATGATCCGGACATGAGGTTCGATCTTGCTGTGCAGTTGGGAAAGCTGGAGATTGCGCAGCAGATTGCCGGTGAGAGCGAGTCGGATCACAAGTGGAGGCAATTGGGAGACCTTGCTATCTCCTGCAACAGCGTATGTGTTCCTGCTTTCCTCTTCTTTCGTGCTTTTGCTGTTACCCTAACTTTGCTTTTATCTTTGCTTCTCTTCTTTAGTTCAAATTGGCAGAGGAGTGTTTGCAGAAAGCACAAGATCTTAATGGACTGTTGCTGCTTTATACATCTCTGGCGGATGGAGCTGGTGTACAGAAGCTTGCTCAACTGGCCCTTCAACAAGGCAAGAACAATATCGCGTTCATGTGCCTGTTCCTTTTGAACAAGGTGGAGGAGTGTTTGGACCTCCTCTGCAAGACTGGCCGTATTCCTGAGGCTGCATTCATGGCACGGACTTATGCTCCTAGGTATTTTCTATTTCCTCTTCATTCATCTCTCTTCCTGGTTTTCAATTTGTTTACTGACAAGTCCAAACAATACAGTCACGTATCGCGCATAGTGAAGTTGTGGAAGGAAGACCTCAGCAAAGTGAATCCAAAGGCCGCTGAGTCACTGGCTGATCCATTGGAGTATGAGAACCTTTTCCCGGATCTTCAATTAGCATTGCGCGCCGAGAAAAGCTGCCAGAAGGAGCGAGCCCAACAGCGCCTTGCCTCTGTTTACCCTCAAATCATGTCCGACATCCATCGAGATCTTATTGAAGGTTCTCTTTCGTTTTTTCTCTGTTCCTCTCCTTCTATCGTTCTCCCGTTTCTCTTCTTTTTCTAGCAGCTCACGTTAAAACCAAACGTACAGAATTTAAAGTGATGGGAGAGGATGGTCAAGTGGAGGAAGAAGAGGAACAGCCACAAGACAAAGCTGCAGAATCGCCAGCGGAGGAAGACTTTGAGTTGGTGAACAAAGAGAAGGAAGAAGTTGCGGAGGAACAAACATCCACTGAAGAATTGGCGCCGGAAGAGCAAGAGGAAGAAGGAGAGTGGTCCAGCGAACAAGAACAAGACATCCGCAAAGCCGACTAGTTGCTTTCTTCTTTCTGTTCTCTCTCTTTTTTGTTTGGCAAACTTCAATATTATTTTTCTTATTTCAAAAACAAATGTTTTACTTTGTCTTCTTCTTTTCGTTTTGAGTCTTTCTGCGACGAAGCCGCAGCATGCGCAGGTAGTTCCCTGGGAATGCTGTTTGTTTGTTGAGCAGTGAGAAGCAGGAAAGAGAAGAGAGGAGAAGAAATAGATGGTGTCAGAGAGACAGAAAGAGAAAGGAGAGAGAGAGAGAGAGAGAGAGAGAGAGAGAGAATCGCACTGTAACAACGGAATGGGATGTAGAGGCACACAAAGTAAAAGTAGTTGAAGCCAAGCCAAGGCAAACTATCGGGGAGCGGTGTCCAGTTGTGCACTCCTTTGCTGTAAATGTAGGGCAGCATCAACCACCACAAATACACTGTTCTCGGTATAAACAAATGTATACCGTTAGGGAAAGACAGAAGAAAGAGGTATAGAAGCGAGGAGAAAGAAGCAAATAGCAAGAAAGCAAGAAGAAGCCGAAGGAGAACAGACGAAAGATAGAAAGGAGAAAATGTACTTTCAGAGATAAAACTGATGGGATAGAGGACGATGAACTCAGAGTAACGAAGCCATCGGAGCCAACGGGGACAGCAGCCATACATGTTGAGGAGGTAGAAAGGATATCGAATAAGATCCAACAGACCCCAATGCAAGAACAGAAACGGTGCGGCTGGGTGGCTGTGAAGCTGGTCGTATGGTCCCAAAGAGACATCGTGAGAGAGAAGCGGAGAAGAGAAACGGAAAGAGGGTATAAAAACTACCTCCGGAATGAACATGAGGGCAATGTTGAGTATATGCAACCGGCGCAATACTTTGCAGTGGGCAAGCACCAGCACATTGACGGTAGAAGGAGGGACAAGGCCACACACTATGTGCACCAACTCCAACGTGACCACCCATTGCAACATAGCTGTTGAGATGTTTGTTCATAATTTACTGATCAGCATACTTTGAACAAAAGGAAGAAGAGAAAAGAAGACGAACCGACAACGTCGCAAACTTCATCGAAGAGAAAGGGGAGAGCATTGCCGAGGCCTCCTCTGCGTATGCAGGAGTAGAGCATTTGGGCGAGGACATAGCCCCAACCAACCGCGATGAAAAGGTTGTAGGCGGCGAGGTAGCACTTCCTCAGCTGAAACAGGAAACCGTTGGAAGTTTCACCGGAGGAAGAGCCGGCGGCGGCTTTGGTCGATTGGAGTTGCCAACCCGATCCAAGGGTGTGGTCTTCTGCCGAAGGCGTAGCAGTGCTGGCTTCCGTAGCGGTCATGATCGTTCGACGTTGTTTGGTTGGCTCTTCACTGCTTCTTGCACGTAGCCCTTGTTCTTCTTCGCGTCTTGTAACTCTTCAGGTAAAACCGAATAATTTTGTAAAAAATTACTCCGGATAATCTTCAAATTATCGTTTGTTGCAACGATAAAAAGTTTTTGGCAAAAAAAAACCGTCAAGGTTGGGATTTGAACGCGAGGAATCCAATTTTTCATGTCGTCACGAAGTTAATTTGGTTTTTTTCCGTGTCGTCATTATCTTGGGAGAAGGCAAAAGAAGAAAGAAGGTGAGCCGATCGCTTCCGTTTCATTTCTTCTTCAAACTAAGCCTACTATGGTTTTCAGTTGCTAAGAAAGACAGCATCTGTCACAAGGGAAAGCAAAAACTCTTCTTTCTTCCAAACAAACATAAAAAGAGAGTCTGAAAAGATATGTTTTAAGTGGATTGAGAAGCAGCAACAGCAAAGTAAGGATAGGCAGAGCCTCCATGCTTCGTGTTGTCCAAACCGATGAGCTCCGTGTCGTGATCGACCCGCAACATGTTGAAGTGAGAAAGGCCGAGAAACATCGGTATGGCCCATAATGACACCCAACCTATAACGCATACCGTGCCTAACAGTTGCAGGCCTAATTGTTCTCCTCCTCCCTTGTTTTTGTTTGTTTGTTTGTTTGTTGTGAACCCAAAGAAACTGTTAGACTAGAATTTTTCAATGGGAAACGCACAAACACAGAGGGAGAAGGGAGAAGGGAGAAGAGTACCCCAAAGAATATGCCATAAACGTCAGACTCGCCATAAATAAAAGAAAGCTCGTCTTTGGTGGCCACAAAAGAAATGCTGATTACGCCCCACATGCCTGCAAAGAAGTGAACGGGCACCGCGTTCAATGGGTCGTCTATTCGACAGATCAACAATAACTCCGAACTTCCCCTGTACACAAATGCGGCGATAGCTGAATTATGTTTGAAATGTTAACAAAAAGTAAGGCATGGGAAAACAAACAAAACAATAAAATACCTCCAATGAGGACAGCTGCCCATGGCTCAACAACGCCGCAAGCAGAGGTGATGGAAACAGCGCCAGACAGAGCGCAGTTCAACGTCTCTTCAAACTGATACTTTTTAGTGAGAATTCGTAAGAACACCAATCCGGTGATGGAGCTGGCTGCCGCGGCCAATGCTGTGTTTACAGCGGCTCGTCCAGCTAGCTGCGTTCTTCCTTGTGTCAACCCTGTAATGAAAGTATGAAAAAAAAAATTAGAAGAAAGCAAGAAAATGGAAGAAAGGAAAGGAGATAGAAGATGGAAAAAGAAAAAAAAGAAAAGGGAGAAAAAATAAAACATAAACGAGAGAATGAAACATACCTCCCGTAGAGCCAGAGTTAAAAGCAAACCATCCAAATATAAGTATAAAAGTGCCCAAAGCGACCAAAGAACTGCTATGTGGTGGAATCTCATTGACTTTTGGTCGCTTGCAGAACCTCGATAACCGCGAGTAGTCGAACCGTCCCTCCCTGGGACCCACCGCCACTGCTCCTATTAATCCAATCAACCCTCCGGTCATATGTACAACCGCCCCTCCCGCGAAATCTATGAACCCGTTCGATCCCAAGTTGCGCAACCATCCATCGTCCGACCATATCCCTGTATAAAAGAGAACAAAAAAAAGATATAAGTCTAGGCTGAGAGAGAGAGAGAGAGAGAGAGAGAGAGAGAGAGAGAGATGAAGCAAAGAAGTGAGTAAGTAGTGAGCAGTATACAATGAGTGATGACAGGATAAATCCAAGCAGCCACGACGATGGTATACCATACGTAGGAAGTGAACTGAGTTCGCTCTGCCAGACTGCCACTAGCAATGGTGGATGCAGTAGTGGCAAATGTGAACTGTAAAGCAAGATGCCGTCAAAACAAGGAGAATGAAAAAAGCAAGAGAGGAGAGAGGGAGAGAGAGAGAGACTGCGTACCTGAAAGAAAAAATGAGACCAATCATCAAAATTGTACAAGAAAAAGTAGGAAGAACCAATGAAGCCACCCGCGTTTTTGCCAAAGGCGAAAGCATAGCCAATGGCCCAGTAAGCCAATAAAGCCAAGAATGTTGTCAATAAGTTCTACAAAGTATTTGTTAAACAACAGGAATGCAACGAAAAAAACATGCATTGCAGAAGAGAGAGAGAGAGAGAGAGAGAGAAAAGTCAACCTTCAGCAAGATGTTTTTTGTGTTCTTTGGACGTGTGGTGCCCGCTTCTAGCATACAAAAGCCCGTTTGCATGACTGTTAGCAAAGTGTAATGGTAGTCAGCAAGAGAGCAGCAGTGTCCCATAACGGATACGTGGCAAAAACAAGAAGAACGAGGAAAAGAAGCAGCAGCACCAGAAGAAGAAGAAGAAGAAGAAGAAGAAGAAGAACAAGAAGAAGAAGAAGAAGAAGAAGAAGAAGAAGATCAAGAAGAAGAAGAACAAGAAGAAGAAGAACAAGAACAAGAACAAGAAGAAGAAGAAGAAGAAGAAGAAGAAGAAGAAGAAGAACAAGAAGAAGAAGAAGAACAAGAACAAGAACAAGAACAAGAACGAGAACGAGAACGAGAACGAGAACAAGAACAACATGAACATGAAGAAAAAGGAAAGAACTTACAAGAAGAAGAAGAAGAAAGAACAAGAACAAGAACAAGAAGAAGAAGAAGAACAAGAACAAGAAGAAGAACAAGAACAAGAACAAGAACAAGAACGAGAACGAGAACAAGAACGAGAACGAGAACGAGAACGAGAACGAGAACGAGAACGAGAACAACATGAACATGAAGAAAAAGGAAAGAACTTACAAGAAGAAGAAGAAGAAGAAGAAGAAGAAGAAGAAGAAAAACAAGAACAAGAAGAAGAACTTGAACCAGAAGAACAAGAAGCGGATAAGAGGACAAGAACGGCCATGACAACAAACAACTGCAACCACACGAACCACAATCACAATGAACAAGAACGGAACAACGTACAAAATATCAGGAACGCAGCGTCAAGGACCCACCCACTGTTGACAGCATAGTCAAGGTCATTGATCTGCTGCTGAACAGTGGGCCGAGCGAAGCCCGTAGACGGACCCGTTGGGCCAACGCCAAGCACAACCAATAGTCCCATCACCTTTACACTTTTTGTAAAAGTGCTGGACATAGCCACTACTTAAAAAAAAAAGAGGAGAGATAGGGTAGGATAGGATAGGGTCTCCTTTCTTCCTTAAAACAACAAAGCCAAAAAGCAAAAACACCACAACACACCAACCAGGCAGCGGTTCACCAGCGGGCTGAGAGAGAAGAAAAGCGGCACAAGAAGGTGGTGCAGGCAGCGCGTCCCATGACACACACAGACACACACACACAGAGAAGGAAAAAAAAAGGGGGGGAGGAGTCACCCACTTCTACGCTGTCTCTCTCACACAGCGATGAATTTTTGTCGACGTGAAAGATCTCTGCTAGAGATGGCACAGAAAGAAAAAGACGACAGAAAAAGCCTTTTTATGGTAAGTTTAAGCCTTTGTTTTGATTTTTGATTGGTGGTTTGAAACTTTTAGTAACAGATCAAAACATTTAGCCGCTGTAGCGGGGGAGCCGCGTTTTGTCTTTTTTTCGTCATCCTTTGTTGTCGACAGGGCTGGTGAAACGCATCTGCAGAAAATGTGTCTTAGATCCATCACCTTCTTACATTCGCCCCTCCGTTAGACACGTTTTCCATACTATCATTCTCTAACCTTGCACAACAAATACATTACACATTACCCTCGATTTTCTTTTTTCCTTCTTCTTCCTTCTTTTCTTTTTGGAAAATAAAAAATAAAGTAAAATAAGACCACGTCGCAAAGATGACCGCCTCCGACGCTAACGCTCCCGCCGTGTCCGAACCCTGGGGCGTTAGGACGAGTGCCGCCGCCGCCGATGAAGCTGTCGGCAAGGACAAGCGGGTTCCGCTGGGGTTGGCCCCGCTGCCGTTCACGCTGGCCGACCTGAAGCGCGCCATCCCCAAGCGCTGCTTCGAGCGGAGCGTGTGGCGGTCGCTGAGCTACCTCCTCGTGGACCTCGTGGTCATCTCTGCTCTCTTCCTCTTCGCGACTCACCTCATCGACCCTCTCTCCTCCACCATCGCTGCCTCGCTCTTCCCTTCCGCCACCACTCCTTTGGCGGGCGGTCCGACCGAAACCAAAGCCGTTTTTGACACAGCCTTTCTGACGCAGGAGCTGGCACAAACGTTGGTTGGTGCGTGCTTGTGGGTGGTCTACTGGGTGGCTCAGGGATGCGTCATGACGGGCGTTTGGGTCATCGCCCACGAGTGCGGCCATGGCGCCTTCTCGGCCTACGAGTGGGTGAACGATACGGTGGGACTGGTGCTTCACTCCGCCCTTCTCGTGCCGTACTTCAGCTGGAAGTTCTCTCATGCCAGGCATCACTCAAAGACTGGCAACATGGACTATGACGAAGTGTTTGTGCCCGAGAAGAAGCAAAGGACAGACCACAAGGCCGAAGCAAAGGAAAAAGATAAAGCAGCGGAGGCGAAAGAAAGACCAAAGGGCATTGTTGAGGAACTCAACGAGGAGCTGCAGACAGTGTTGTACCTGGTCGTCATGTTAACTGTGGGCTGGCTGAGCTACCTCTTCTTCAATGTCTCCAGCAGAGACTACAGCAAGGCCAAGAACCTCCACAACAGGAAGCTGGACGTGCTGCACCTCAACCACTTCCACCCCTACTCCCCCATCTTCAGGCCCAAAGAAGCCAAGTTTGTGCTGCTCAGCGATCTGGCTCTTGTTCTGGCCCTTGGCTCCTTGGTCTACTTTTCCTGGACTTATTCGTTCACGGCAGTGGCCAAGCTTTACCTGGTGCCCTACCTCATCGTCAACTTTTGGCTCACCCTTATCACCAAGTTGCAACATACGGACGAGGCCTTGCCCCATTTCGATGATGAGAAGTGGGTCTGGCTGAAGGGAGCCCTTTGCACCGTGGATCGTGACTATGGCTTGTTGAACCATGTGTTCCATCACATCGGGGACACCCATGTGGCGCATCACTTGTTCTCCAAGATGCCTCATTACCACGCGGAGGAGGCCACGAGGGCCATCAAGCCTTTGCTCGGCAAGTATTATAGGATGGATGATACGCCCATCTTTGGGACGTTGTGGCGGGTGGCGAAAGACTGTCAGCTCGTGGACGAGGATCCTGCTCAGCGGGGAGTGTATTGGTTCAAATGACCGTTATTGTTATTTGTTTGTGTTATCTGACTTCAACTTCTTCCCCCCCCCCCCTCTACCATTTCTTCTCCTCCGCGTCTATCTTCTTCTTCTTCTTTCTGTCCCTTCCTTCTTCCCATCATCATTTCGAGTACTCCTCTCTCTCTCCTCTACTTCTCTTGCTCCTCCTCTTTTCTTTTTTGGCCCATTTTCTCTTGTTTGTTGTTCGTTCTCTTTCTTGTTCCTGCTCTCTCTCTCTCTCTCTCTCTCTCTCTCTCTCTCTCTCTCTCTCCCTCCCTCCTCCTCTCTCTCTTATTTTTGTCTCTCTCTCTCTCCCCCATTGCTGCCAAGTTTGACGGTGGTGAGAGTCGAACCGGGAGACCCCTGCTTTCCACGAGATTTCGCCTTCCCGAAATATTTCGAGAACATGAAATTTTAACGGAAATAAATGCAACAGAAATGCAGTTCTCCCCCATAAAACAACAAACAAACAGATAAGCAGAGCAAAGGAGGAGGAGAGGGAGGCCCCACCTTTGTTTCTTCCTGTTTCTTTGTTTGTTGTTTGCGAACGCTTGTTGGGTTTTGTGAACTCCTTCCTGTGGTTGGTTGTGCACCTTTTTTTTTTATTTTTTGTTGTTTTTCTTTTTTTGAGTTCGATGCTACTTTGCCCGAATCAAGGAGAAGGACGAAGAAGAAGAGAAAGATGCAACAGGCCAGGAATCATTACCGTACAAGAAACGCAGAAGCGCGAGAGTTTGCCACCACCAGAAACCGATGGGCCAGAGGAAGGCGACGGAAAGGCTGACGTTATGCTCGTGACAACCGTGTCGGGCCTTGCGGGCAACCGTGACAATACTTTGCTATGGGCGGATCTGGTGGAACGAGAGGAGGATGAGACTGGCGTCGATCTGGTGGCCGAGGCCGCGAAAATCGTATCCAAGAGGAGGTTGCAACGCAACGAGAAGAAGAAGAACGAGGAAAGGAAGGGAAAACCAAAACGGACGAAAACGCAGGCGGCCGCAGATTACAAGAAGCAGCGACACCAACGAACGGCTCGTGCTACTGCTCCTCCTCGTGACCACAAGGAGGGAGAGGAGAAAGAAAAAGAAACGAAAGACAATGGAGACAGCAGCCCACTCCTTCTGTGTACAGAGAAGGAAGGAATTGGAAAACGTCTCGTGTGTAATACTACTAAGAAGCCCAAGAAGAAAAAGCAGAAAGAGGGGGACGAGCACGGCCGAAAACTGTTTGTGGGAGGCGTGCTCCTTCGGGACTTGGAAGAACGGGCCAAAAGCGAAGAAACGGACGCCTCTAAGAAGAAGGAAAGGGCTGAGGAATGGAGACAACTTCGTTTGAGCTGTTTGGAAGCCATCTTTCGCGAGTTTGGCGAGTTGCAACGCTTTAATGCGGAGCACTGGGAGAAGCGCTACTGCCACGTTGTCTACCGCAGAGAAGAGGATGCCAAAACCGCCTTTGAGAGGCTGGGCTCCAGCAGCGAAAAACAAAGGAAGCAGTGCTTCGAGGCATCTGCCAAGCAATGGTTGGAGGAACATTCCTTGCCCACCTTCATTGCACCCTCTAGTTCTTCTTTTTATGTGCGATGGCCAAAGGAGGAAGAACCAAAAGGAGGAGGGCAGAGAAGAATGGGCAAAAAGACCGGCGGACTTGGAAAGAAGAAGCTGAAGAAGATGGCAAGAGTGATGCATAGGAAGAAGCGCGATAACAACGAACAAAACGCCAAAAGACAAAAGCAGAAAATGAAGGGTGTTCAAGAAGAGGAAGACGAAGACGTTGCCCGAGTGCTTTATTGGCAAGTTATTAGCACCAACAACGCGCCTGATTGGGGCAAGTTGAACGCTTTTGCTGAAGAGGCCGAGAAAGGATCAAACACAAGCCTTGCACAACGACAGCATCCATCTTCTCCCTTCTCCACCGTTCATCCCAAAGCTCTTCTCAAACTCAACCCCTTCATCGTGTCCAGCACTTCCCTCTTACTGGCCTACTCTTCCTTGCCTCTCTTCTCTCGCTTCCTCCTCCCCAGGTCTCCTTATTCTCATGCTTCATAAAACCAACAACGAACATAATAAACTTGTATTTTTGTTTAGACCACTATGACGACAACAGCTTCTTTTTCGCTGCTTCCAAAATGCTTCTACGGTTCTTCTCTCTGGAGACTCGCCGGAGTGCTTCCTCCACGTCCACCCACTCAACTTCCAACTGCTCGTCTTGGTCCAGACAAACCAAGGGCTTGTTGGCGGGGACGCCAGGCAAGGCCTTGGCCACAAAGTACTCCACGGCGGGGTTGCCCTTCACGGAGAGTTCCAACAGCAAGTCTTCTTGTTGAGGAAGAAGCTCGTAGTCTTCCCCTGCGTCCAAACCTGTCTCCTCTTTCACTTCGCGAAAGGCGGTCTGAAGGGAGGTCTCCCCACGGTTGCGTTTGCCTTTGGGAAAGCCCCAACGCCCTTCTTTGGTTTTCACCAAGGCTACTTTGAGGGAAGCGCCGAATGAGCCTTCCCCTCTTTCTTCCCCTCCCGCAAATATCACAACCCCAGCACAAGGAATGACTCCTTGTGTCTTCTTCTTTTCCATCGCCGGCTGTCTTGTTCTTCTTACTTTTTTGTTTGTTGTTTTTTTCCTGAATGTTTCCTTCTGTTTAGATCTTAAGTTTCACAATGAACTGAAACAAGATGGCCAGATAGGAATCTAAAAAAAAAAACTAGCATGTTTTTTTTTTTCGTTTGTTTCGTTCTGTGCCCTCAGCCATTTGATCTCACTCCATAGGTTGCAAAGGGAAGGGAAATTGGTAATGGGGCACGTTTCTAAAGTTTTAAGTTCTTAAAAGAAAAATGGAATTGGCGCCAATTTGTGGTTTTTGTAGGCGGAGCCCATCACTCTTTGATTGTGGGATTCTTTTGTTTTGGTGTCGACACGGGGCGACTCGTCGTGGTATTGTTGGTGGTGGTGGTGGGGGATGCTGCTGTCCGGGGTGTCTTGGCGGTGGCGGCGGAGGCGGAGGAGGAGGGAACGGGTTGGTTCATGTAGGGAAAGATGGGGTCCACAGCCTTTTCTTGTTCGCCGTAGAGTTCTTTCTTTCGTTGCACGTGCTTATGCCGTACGTACATCCAAGAACCGACTGGGAGGGGAGGGGAGGGGTTTTTAGGAAAACAATAGAGTTAAAATAAAAACAACAGGGAAGCACTCGCAAATGTACCTCCAGCAGCGGTAAACGCCATCCACCTGTTTCCGAAGACGAGAAGCATTCGTTAGCTTCATCTATCGCTACGATCCCACCTCACTCCTCTCTCTCTCTCTCTCTCTCTCTCTCTCTCTCTCTGTTCGCTCTCCGTACCCCCAGAATACGCTGGCCTTTGTGTTCATCTTTTTCTCTCTCGCACACTCCGCTCACCCTAAATGAAAAGCGACCTCCGACGGACGGCAGTGGACCTGTCCTCGCGTCTTGCCTTTCTCTCGCACGTCATCCCTGGTTGTCTACAACAAATAGACAATGGAGGACGGTGAACACGTCATCCATTGTCTTCCTTCCTCTCTGTCGGCCTTGTGTGTTGTCCTCTTTGTCCTTGTGTCTCCGTGTCTTCTTTCTCTCTTTGCTGCCCCTTCTGCTTTGCTTGCTCTTTACTCTCTCGGTGGAAAGCAGAACGAAACAGCCAAGATGGACGTGAACCACTCGGATCAGCTTTCGGCTGGGGTGGAGCCCACCGGTGCCTCCTCCTCCTCTGCTGCTTCTTTTTCTTCCGGGCCCATGGTTTTGGGGCTGTTGATACTGGTCGTGCCGCTGCTCTCTCAGTTGGTCCTCTGGCTCCGCCGACAACGTCAACGCAAGCTCGCCACGCGGTTTCCTGTCCTACAAAAGCTCTTTCCGTCTTCCTTCCCTCCCCCTAACGGGAAGGCTTTGAAAGAGATGACAAGGCAGAATAACAGCAGCAGGCAGAGGAGGAAGTGCTTGACAGCGGCTCATCGTGGAGGGGCCTCTTGCTTCGCCCCTGAAAATACGTTGCACGCTTTTCAGAAGGCTTTGGATAGCGGGGTGGAGCTGTTGGAATTGGATGTGAGGACTTCAAAGGATGGGCACCTGTTTTTGTTGCATGACCCTACACTTGAGCGCACTACCGATGGATTTGGCATGGTTCGTTCGTTTTGTTCCTTCCCATGCTCTTCTGTTTGTGTTCTTCTTCCTTACTTCTTTCTGTCCACGCAGGCGAGTGATAAAACTCTCAAAGAACTTCAAAGTTTAGACGCTGCCTACCACTTTTCACCCAACACACAAGACTACACAGCTCGCTATCCTCTCCGCAACAAAGGCCATCGCATCCCAACGCTTGAAGAGGTCTTCGATTTAGTGGACAGCAACACAAACAGGGAGGTTTGCTTCTTGTTGGACATCAAGGATGAGCGTACCGTCGAGCCAACGCTAGCTCTGGTCAAAGAAAGAGGTTTAGAAGAAAGAGTAATCCTTGGTGCTGTCGTTCCTTCCGTCAACGACTTGGTGCGACGGCACAAACCTGCACACGTGCCACTCTGCCCTCATTACAGAGCAACTCTTTGGTTCTTCCTGCTGTCGTTCCTGCGGTTGCATTGGTTGGTGCCCTTTCAGCATGATATCTTTGGCACTATCTACGGCGCTAATGTTGACAAAGCACTTCAAGCTAGGTTTTTTTTTTCTTTCCTTGTTTATTTTTCTCTTGAACGAGAAAGAGGAAAGGAGAAGAAAGACTCTTCTCGTCATTTTTCTCCATGTTCTTATTGTTATGCTTATATCTCTTCACAAAAGAGGAAACAAGTTATCGTGGCGGATATTCAAGCTGATCGGTCGGGCCTTCCTCTTTGACAAGGAGGGCATCCTCGTGAACGACCGAGTGGTCAAGCACGCCCATTCACTGGGCAAGATGTTGTTCGTGTTTGGCGCTGATCTCGATGAGGCCCCTCACATCCGCCGATGCATGCGCTTGGGAGTGGATTGCGTTATGTCGGATCGACCCGATTTCCTGATGAAGATTGTGAAAGAAGAGGAGGAAGAAGGTGCGAAGACAGAGTGAAACAGGGTGGAGAGGTTTGTACATAAAACCAAAAGTTAAAAAGCTGATGTGGAGCGATAACCTGCCTCGGTTAATGTGCCCTTGGAACAAGTGGATTATTTTGGCCAATTGATAATCAGAACTTTTAATATAAACAGCAATTTAGCTGTTTTACACGGTCAAAAGGAATCCTGTTGAAAGCAGGAAACAATGAGCAACCACACACGCGTACTGCAGCTAAAGCTTCTTGTAGCCTTCTTCTGCTTGTTTGCCAACGCCCAACAAGAGGACAACGAAACCTATTTCGGCATTCTTCAGGATGAGTTGGGAATGTATACAGAATGGTGTCAGGCCTTCTTCCAAGCCGACCAATTCGCAGCAGACGTGCATCTCTGCGTGAAGGGGCAAGTGCTTGCCAGCATTGAACCTCTTCAAATCCGTTTTCTGGGTTTAGAAGAACTTGCTCCCGCTCCAGATGACAAGAGACAATTTGATGACGGTTTTACTGACTTTGATGGTTTCGATGGAATGGACGACATCCTTCCTGACTTGGACAGTCTTTGCGACGTTCTCTGCGAGTTTTTTATTGAGCAGAGCATACTGTTTGCAGAGGCTGCTTACCAAATGTTTTCAGAGTTTTACAACACTGGAAATGAGAATCGTTTGGGATTCAGGCAGAGAGCCAATGTGGAAGGTGGTAACTGGAAAGTGGAGTATATCATCTTTAATGAGCCTGAGGATATAGTGGAGGCGGGAGAGCTTATTTCTTTGAGCCCTGGTGCTTTCAAGTTTGGCTTTCATTTGGAGAGATGGTATGTTTCCTTCTCCTGTCTTCATCTCTTTATGTTATTTCCATTTTTTCTTTCGAGAAGTTTTATCGATGCATCATCATATCAGGAACTTCACCAACACAGACAATATCGTGAAAGTGATGGTTCAGCTCTCTTTCGCTCCAGCATTACAGCTCGTGTTCGAGGAGGAAAACAACTTTCTTCGAAAGATCAATATCACAGAACCTACCACCAACCACACTTGGATTTTCAGCATGAACGAACATTGTGTCCGAGATGGAGAAATAGAGAACGTGTTGGGGGTGAGAATCACCCCTTTGGATGAAAGCCCCAACGCATTTCGATTGGACTTCTATTTCTTTGCCTTCCAACATTCTTTAAGGTCATTATTTTCCACCCATTCGTTTGTTCCGTTCTCGTCTGATGCTTTTGTTTTATAGTTATGATCCTTCTTTATCGGTGCTTCTCCACCAACAAGGAGAAGAAGATGGTGATGAAGGCGATGGCTATAGTGACGGAGAAGACACAGGCAACAAGAACGGGGACGGTGACGACTCTTCTCCTGATTCAGCCCAGCTGTTTTTGTATGTGGGTCTCCCCATCATCCTGATGGCTTTGGCGCTTCTGGTCGGTCTTGCCGTTGCACTGCACTTGTACAGAAAGAAGAGGACAAAGCGGTGGAAGCAAAAGGTGGCTCTTGTAACTGCTTCAACGCTGCAAGCATGAAAGGAAAGAGCTACCGCGTTTAGCTGTTCGATAATTATTATGAATGATTGGATAATTATTTTTGGGTCGTCACGAACGATATATGGACCTCAGGTTCTATTTTCTCTGATAATCGATAAATGAACAAAACTATTGTGAACAAAAAAAAACCATCGATGGAAGCCAAAAAGAAAGAAGAAAACGCCAACACAAAACGAGAGGGAAGCCTCTCGGCTGCGCCGCGGCTGCAGCAGTCCGCCGCCGAAGAGGACAAGTACGCGGTGTGTAGAAAGCTTGCTTGTGACATTCAGGACTGTTTGGCCCGCAACCGCTACGACAGCAACAAGTGCAAGCGCGAGATCAAACTGCATCAGCGGTGTCTCCAAAAGTTCTCTTCCATCACTTCGTCGCACCCGCAACAACAAAAAGAACAGCACTCCCCCTCTTCTTCTTCCTCTTGAAAATAAGTCCTCCAACTTTAAAACAACAAAAACAAAATGTTGATACCATGTTTGATCGTCATTATACATCGCTCAAAAACCAATCTCTTCCTTCGCATCTCTTCTTCCGTTTCTTCATCGAGCTTTCACAACTTTGGATACGTCTCATACCTCTGCTCCACAAAAGCCAACGTGTTCTCCAAGGGGTCTCCCTCCTTCAACGCCAACGGCGCCAACAGCAGATGGTCCGGGATCTCGAAGGCGTCCACCAGCGCCACGGCGTGCTTGCTCAGCTCCTGGCAGAGCGCGGTGATCAGCTTGGAGATGGCGTTGGCCTTGTTGGTCTTGATGTACTCGTGGTTGCGGAAGACGCCAATGTCCTCCTCGATCCTGGTCAGGGCGTAGAGGTCGCACAGCAGCTTGAGCACTTTTTGGGTCTCCGGGTCGGGGCAGTCTTTGACCGCCTTGATGAACTTCTTGAGGACCACTCGTTCCACGTGCGCTTTGGCCAAGTGAAGAAGCTCTGGCACTTTAGTTTTTTTTTTATGTGGCGGGTTTTAGTTTTAAAAAAGAAGAGAAACGACGCGAGAGAGAGAGAGAGAGAGAGAGAGAGAGAGAGAGAGAGAGAGAGAGTAAGACACGTACAGCATTGGTTCCAAGCGGTGAACATGTCTCCGTTGGCTTTGGCAAGTTTGTTGCGGAGACGGAATGCACCCGCTTGCAACAGGCGGGCAGCACGAAACTCAAAAGCTTGGAGCTGGAAGTCCTGCCTCATCAGATGCTTCCAGCTGGTCAGGTAAGTCGTCACTGGATTGCGTTGCATGAACACCAATCTCATTTGTTTTGTCAAGTACTTGAATGCTCCTATTTATTTTTTAAAAGCTCTGTTTGTAAGTTTGCTTGAAGGAGGAGCGCTAGAGGAAGAAGGGAAAAGAGGAGAAGGAAAGGACAGCAGAAGGAAGGAGAGAAAGAATAAAGAAAAGGAAGATAAATAAATGAACAAAGACAAACCAGTAAACTCATTGCCAATGAACTGCTTCTGGAACTGAGTAACAAGATCCTTCGCCACTTGCTGCATGAGCACCGTGTTGTCCCCCTCGAACGTCTGGAAGATGTCATGGTCGTTCTTCAGAGCGGCAAAGCGATTGTAGGCAGCATAGCCCTGCCCTCCGCAGCACTCCCTGCAGACCTGAATGGCCTCTTGGGTGGCCCAACTGGCGAGGGCTTTGGTGCCGGCGGACAAGGAATGGATCTCTTGAATGACTTTCTTGTCACTGCGATCGGCCTCGCTGTAGAGCTTGGTGGTGTATTGGCAGACGAAGATGTTGGCGTAACAGTTTGCAAGACGTGGCATTAATCTTCTTTGCTGAGAAGTAAACTCTAGAATAGCTGTATGTTTTTTTTTTTGTTGAAGTTAAGTATTTGCAAAGCTAGAAAGAAAAAGAGATGAAATGAAAAGAAAGAAGAGAATACTGACATTGTTCAGGTTTGCCAGGGGGACCGAATTGTTTGCGGGTAGCGGAGTAGCGAATGGCGATGGTGAGGGCAGTCTTCAACATATTGTTAGAACCAGCCGTCAAAGAAATTCTGCCCAACGTCAAAGCTGCCAATTGCAAACCGAACCGCTTCACTATTTTGTTTAAAGGAGGCAAAACATAAAAAGAAAGAAAGAAAATAAAAAAAGAACAAGAAGGTAAGAAAGGAAATGCGGAAAAACGGTTGAGTACTTACTGTCGGACTTAATGGGGGTGATATAAGTGCCATCTGGCTTCACGTCGCCAAACTTGTTCAGTAGGTTCGCTCGAGGAACACGAACATCCTTGAACTCCATCCATCCATTGTCGACGCCATTGAGACCCATCTTATCGCCACAGTCGCCAATGGTGATACCTGGGTTGGTGGCATCACTGTCTTTGGGCCTAAGGTTGACAATAAAGGCGTGCACACCATGGCATTTGCCTTCTGTCCAAAGTTGAGCAAATACAACTGCATTCTTTG
>JAVKOQ010000658.1:0-20929 GCA_031835245.1 Balamuthia mandrillaris
AAGGGAAGGGAAGAAAGTATCTTTCTTAAAAACTCGTTTTTTTAAAGGTTCACGAGAGGCAATTCCATCTCGTCTATCGAATCCGAGTTCGTGGAGACCTTCAAGACGGAGATCAAAGTGCCTCCGGTTATTCCTCATTGGCTCTGGCAAGGACGGCGCAACGTGCGCCATCCCAGCATGAGACTTCGGCTCTTAAAAGACAACAACAACAATCACAATGTTGTTGGAGGAGAAGCACATCAACAACCATATAACGCGGATGGAGGAGCGATTATAACCACACCAACAGCAACAACGATAACTGTCACAACAACGAACGAGAGTGATCCAACCGACAGCAATGAAAGTGCTCCTTCTTCGTCTTCTTCTGCTTTTGAAGAAGAGCAAGTTCATCAACAAAGGCAACAACATCAGCAACGATCCCCCGACCTTCGGGTCTCATGGGAAGGCCCTTCTTCTTCTTTCCAAAGGCCTGTGGAACATGAAACATCTCTCCTTTCTCCCCCTCGTTCCAGTTCACCTATGTCACCTATTCCGGCAGATACTCTAAGAAGAGACAACAACAACACCCATGATGATGACAGCAGCATCGACAACAGTAATAACGATAGTTTTCAAGAGGAGAAAGAAGCAAGCGGAGATGGATGGGTCGATGTGGATATCTCGGATGCGCAGTGGGATGAGTCCAGGGACTTGGATGCATTGGCCTTGGAGCTGGGACCTTCGGGAAGATGGGTAACGAAGGCGTCATCTCTCCTCTGCTCTTCCTCGTTCTCTCTCTATGTTCTCTCTCTCTCGTTCTCTCCGTAGTTCTCTTCTCTTCGTCATTCTCGTCTTTTTCTAATATGTTTTTCGGGCAACGTTAGAAACGAAGAAGCAACATCCCGTGGTAAAGTCACAGCAGCACATGAGAACAGGATGCCCTTTTTATTTCCCTCCATCTCCTCTGTCTTCTGTCTTCTTCCCTTTGTTGCAACTAAATCTTTTTTTTTTAAGGTCTTGGTCTGGTTCTTTTTTTTTGTTTTATGTATTTTTTTTCTTTTCGTTTTTATGTTTGGTGTTTGTTTTTTTCCTTCACTGCTCGCTTACCCTCTTTCTCTCTTTCTTTCTTGTCGTTTCTTTCTTTCTTTCTATCTCTTTTTTTTTAATTGGTCTGCTATTCGGTTTTTTTATTTTTATTTTTATTTTTTATTTTTTATTATTTTTTATTTTTTATTATTTTGTATTTATTTATATTATATTTATTTATTTCTTTATTTTTATTTTATTTTTTATTTTATATTATTTTTATTTTTATTTTATTTTGTATTTTATTTTATTTATTTCTTATCCATCGCTACTCATTTTCAACCCTCTTTCTCTCTTTCTTT
This sequence comes from Balamuthia mandrillaris, assembly GCA_031835245.1. Taxonomy (NCBI): domain Eukaryota; phylum Discosea; order Longamoebia; family Balamuthiidae; genus Balamuthia; species Balamuthia mandrillaris. The sequence goes on from JAVKOQ010000658.1 coordinate 1,371, forward strand.
CTTGCCGTTTCTCTCTCTCTCTGCTCTTTGCTCTTTCATTTTTTTTTTTTTAGAGTTCTGCTACGTTTTTTTTTTTTCCCATCCGCTACTCTTTTTTCATTCATTCTTTTCTCTCTCTCTTTCTTTCTTTCCTTCTACTCTTTTTTTTTTGGGGGGTTTCCGCTACTTTTTTTTTTTGTTGTTGTCGAGAAAGAAAGAAAGTTTAAAAAACGGCAAGCTAGACGAACCCAAACGGAGCAGCGCGAAGGAGGAGAACAGGAGGATGATGGACGATGCCATGACGGAGCGGTTGATAGTCTCTGCGGAGAGCTCGAGGAGCTGTCTTGTGGATGGTGCGTTGCTCTTACTTTTTTTTTAAAAAACAAAAAAAAAATGCAATGGACAAGATCTCGTTTCGTCTTACCTGTGGTTCTTCTTGTTCAAACATAAGTTGAGGTTTGCTTATCGGCGGCTGGCGTTCAAACGAAGAAGAAAGTCTACCATCGAGTAGTGCATCTCCTTCAACAAAAGTACTCTCTTCCTCTTTCTCTCTCTCTCTCTCTCTCTCTCTCTCTCTTGCTCTTCTCTGTCTTGTACTTCATTGTTTTGCATGTCGGTTTGTCCTGTTCAGAGGTATATTATTGTATGAGAACGGTATGGCTCCTTGTTCAGCTCCTTCTCCCATGCCGCCTGTTGCTTCGTTGCCAACTTCCTTCATAACGGATGGAAGCGGATGTCTCATGGTGGATTTCTCGGAGGATGGCTTTCTATCTTCCAACGTTGAATATATAGCCATATGCAGTTCATTTGGTTAGTTCTCTTCTTCTTGTTCTTGTTCTTGTTCTTCTTCTTCATGTTCTTGTTCTTGTTCTTCTTCTTCTTCTTCTTCACGTTCTGCTTTTCCTTCTCGTTCTGCATTTCTTCTTCTGCGTCTTACAGTTTTCCGGTTCTGGCAGAGATCACGAGACCGCTAAGTTTGTCAGGATTAGATCCAAGAGGAGTGCGTTTCCATCTCTTTCATCTTCAGGACGGCGGAAACGAGGCTGAGGACGTCGACAACCATGGAGCACATGAAGATGCTACCTCTCGTTATCAACAATGGTAACATCTTACCTGCTCTTGCGTCTTTGAAAACAAGTTTATCGTCTTTTAAAAACAAAACCAGGATCCTTCCTTGTCGCGACTTTGATAGGATGTGGGAAAGGTATAGCCATAGCTCGCCTTTGCTCTTTGAACATACTCACATGCATATTGTGTGCTCTCACGCAGTCTCGTCTTTGACGACGGAATCAAAGGACGATTGTTGAGTTATATCGAGACAGGTGCAACCCTTTTCCTTCAAGTGTACGACACCATTCTAATGCTATTGTTTCTGTGATAAAGGCTTATTATTTGCGGATAAAGCAGTCAATACCCAACTTATTTCGTGGAATCGGTATTATTACTTTTGTTTTGCTTCGTGCTTAAATTTCTATCGTTTGCTGATGTCCTTTCTTTGCGTTCTTCCATAACAACAGGATCGTATTGCTCTATGGTTACAAACTCTCTCTCTCTCTCTCTCTCGTCTCTCTCTGTATCTAAAATGTGCTTACACATACATTCTAGGGTATGAACGTGAAACTATAGTTCTCTTTTTTTCATTTCGTTATTTACAGCCACATTTCAAGGCCACCAGGAACAGGTAAAACGTCACTGTGCAAGGCCCTCGCCCAGAAGATCGCCATTCGATTACAGCATCGCTATGACTATGGCCTTTTGATCGAATTGAATGCCCATAGGTGACTTTTCGCTTCTCTCTTTGCTTTTTTTTTCTCTTCTGCACATCCAAAAACCCATTAACAATTCTTCAGTCTATTTTCCAAATGGTTTTCCGAAAGTGGCAAAATGGTACTGCAACTCTTTGAAAAGATTCGCGACGTTACGGAAGCCAACAACGAAGCCTTTGTCTGCCTTCTCATTGACGAAGTCGAAAGCTTGACAGCAGCGAGAAGCAGAGCCATCGCCGGGAATGAGCCTTCGGACGCTGTTCGCGTCGTCAACGCTTTGCTCACCCAAATCGATCGCATCAAGCATTTGAGGAACATTGTTGTGTTGACCACTTCGAACGTTAGCAATGCTTTGGACGATGTACGTGATATTAACGTTTTTTTTTGAGTTTTTATACCATTTGTTAACTGTTTGTGTTCGAAAGGCATTTCTGGATAGGGCAGATGTGAAGCAGTATATAGGGCTGCCGGGCGTTCGTTGTCGTTATAACCTTCTCAAGTCGGCTGCCGAAGAATTGATGAGAGTTAGCATCATTTCTCCTCGAGTACAGTTGCCCTCTTTCTTCGCTTTCGTGAAAGAATGAGCAAATACTAACCTGTTTATTTTCTTTTCTGCATTCGTTTTTTTTGCTTTCTTCTATCTTTTTATTCATCAGCAAGTTTTATTGGATTATCACTCGGTTCTGCTTTTCAAACGTACCTTTTGTTTGCTTTTCAGTTTACTCTTCATTCAGTTTTGGTAATTCTTTAAAAAAAACAACAGAAGAGGAAGAAAACAAATTGACAAAGAGCAGTTTACATTTGTTACGAATTGCCTCTTTGTGCGAAGGCGTGAGCGGACGTTCCTTGCGTAAACTTCCTGTAAGTCTCTCTTTTCTGCTTCGAGGTCCCATTCATTCATTTAAAATCTTCCTCCCCTTTATTTATTTTTTTCAAACAGTTTGTTGCGCTTGCTTTGTACGTTCAGGTTAAACTTTTTCCTCCTTTTCTTCTTCTTGTTCTTCTTTTACTTCTTCTTCTTGCTTCTTCTTCTGCTTCTTTTACTCCTTCTTCCATTCTTTTTTTGTTATTAAAATATTTGTGATATTCAGCAATCGACAGCAACTTTGGCGCAGTTCCTGGATGCGGTGGAGCGAGCAATTATCGCCGAAAACAACAACAATATCAACGACGATCCATCCGCAAGAATGATAATGGACGGCTCTGCCGATAAAGAAGAATAATGAACAGGCATGTACAAGGTATTTACAATAATCATCAACAACAGGAAGATATCAACAAATAAAACAAAAAACAAACATTCAAGGAGGGGAATCGGACAACGGAAAGAACTTTGTGGACGCTTTGGAGACGACGCTCTCGCAGAGGGCCATCAACCATGACATCACGTTGTTCATCGCTCGATGCATGCCTACTATCCTCTCATCGATGTCTGTTTTTTGTTTTTGTGGCGACGTCGTTACAAAAAAACGAAACCGAAAGAGAGCAAGGTACACAGTCCAAGAGAGAGAGAGAGAGAGAAAGAAACAGAGAGGGACGGAGAGACAGAGAGAAACAGAGAGAAAAAACAGAGAGAGAGAGAGAGAGACAGAGAGAGAAAGTGGAATAGAGAACAAGGAAAAAAAAAAGAAGAGAAAGAGAGATCATACCATGTAAACCATAAGCAGCACAAACATCGGCATAATACTGTGCCAACGTCGCTCGCTTCTTCGCCTTCACGCTATTACTTCCATTCACTCCAACCAATTGCTGTTGTTGTTGTCGCTGTTGTTGCTGTAGCTCCACTTCCAATTCTCTCACTCTTCTCTCCGCAGCGAATCTTCTCTCCCTTTCCTGTCGCAACAAAGTCATCGTCTCCTCCAACTGCGCCTCCAACTCGGAGTGTCGGCCTTCTGCCTCGTGAGAGCGGCTCTCCAGGCGCAGCAACTGCTCTTTCAACGTTTGGATGAGGCGATGAAGTTGTTGAAGTTCTTCTTCTTCTGGTTCATCTTCATATTCTTCTTGTTCTTCTTCGTGTTCTTCTTCTTCGTCGTTTACACCTTTTTCTTTTCCTTTTGATGTTTCGGTTGTTCCTCGTCGTAAGCTTCTTGTTCGTGTTCGTCGTCGTCTTCTGCGTTGTCTTGTTGTCCCTTCTTCAGATTCTTCGTCTTCCTCATTCTCTTCTTCGGAATCGGATGTATAAGAAAGCAACAGCCGTTTTGCAATTGCTTCAAAAAGACCTTCCTGTTGATTTATTGTTGTGGAAAACAAAGATCAGTTTAACAAAGAGAATAAATACCAAATAGTGATGAGACACGAGTAAAAAGGAGAAAGTGAAGAGAGCGAGAGCGAGAGCGAGAGCGAGAGAGAGAAGATAAAAACAGAGAAAACTAGCAAACAAACGTACGCCATTTTGAGCTTCCATCTCAACTATCAGCTGCTTCAAACGTTCCTGCAACGAACTAGCATCTATCGCAGTCGGCGCCATAGTCCCTCCAATCAAAACGTTGTTGCTGTTACTCTCGTTATTGTTGTTTTGTCTCCAAAAAAGTATAGGGCCTATAAAGAGCTCCAGCTGACGAAGAAGCGTGCGTCGGCTCTCGTACTCCCTCTCCAGGGCTTGCACCTGTCGTGAGACCTGTTCCATCCTGGCCGCCAATGTCGTCACACAAAACGAAAACGATGAAGAAGGAGACGAAGACAAGAAAGAAGGAGAAGGAGAAGAAGAAGGAGAAGACGAAGAAGAACAAGTAGAAGAAGAAAGCGGAGAAGAAGGAGAAGAATTCGATTCCACCAAAACTCCAGTAGCCCTCTCCTCTGCACTTCTTGCCGTTGTGGTCGTTGCGGTCGAACGGAGCTGCCGCAGCCGTCCTTGAAGGCTCTGCATCTCGCTCCTGGCCCTCCTCAGCTCCGCCCTGCAGCGGTCCGCCCAGCGAAGGGCTCGCAGCACGGCGGCATGGAGGCGCGCGTCGTAGTCCTCCACCAGCTTCTCGGCCTGACGGGCTCGAGTCTGGGCGTAGGCGAGGGCCTCCACCAGGCTGGCCACCTGGCTCTCCAGGGTGGAGGAGAAGGAGGAGGTCGCGCTGTCCAATTCTTCTACTTCTTGGTCGGACTCGTCAAAAGCGGAAGAAGCAGAAGCAGAAAGAAAGAGAGAAGAGGAAGCAGCAAGAGAAGGAGAGGCAGAGCGAGAAATGCTCGATGATGATTGCGGGTGATTATTGTCGACAAAGGAGAAGGAGGAGGCGGCGCTCTCCTCTTCGGGGTCGTCCGGTGCACCAAAGGCAGAGTAGAGCTGGTCCCACTCTTCGAGTTGGGAAGAAGAAGACGGATCCATCAACAACAAGAAAAAGAAAAACTTGAGAAAAAAAAAAAAGAGGTCTCCTCCTTTTCTCCTTTCCTCCTCCTCCGCTCTTCTCTCTCTCTTTTTCTTTTTATTTATTTATTTTTTTTGTTTGACATTTGTTTTCTGATTGGATACGAAAACTCTGCATTATTGCTACGAAAATTCAATTCTTTTAATGCCGACAATCTACTTCCCTCCGCTTGCCTCCTCTTCTGCTTCTTCTTGTTCTTCTTGTTCTTGTTCTTCTTGCTGTTCTTCTTCTTCTTCTTCTTCTTCTTCTTCTTGTTCTTCTTGTTCTGCTTATTCTTCTTCTTCTTCTTCTTCTTCTTCTTCTTTGCTATCTTTCTCATGGTTACTCTGTTGTGTGCTCCTCAACGCCCGTAGATCATCTTCATTGTACGGGCATTCATTTGCCAATGCCCACTCCACTGCAGTCTTGGTGACCAGATGGGGTGACTGTGCGTTCATCCCAAGGACATCCATTCATCCTCAACCACGTCAGCGCCGCCAATCCTCCATGGCACGCAGCCTGATGGCACGCGTTTGCACCCCAGGGACACCCATGGTCCTTCAACCACCTCATCAACCGGAGGTCGCCCCTCTTGGCTGCTGTTGCAAAGGTGTGTTCGTCCCAAGGGCACCCCTTCTCCTTCATCCACTTCAACACGTACAAACGGGGGCGTTGATAGCGGATGGCAGTGGAGAAGGTGTTTTGCTGCCAAGCAAAGCCCCTCTGGCGAGCCCATTGCACGACCTCCAAATGGCCTTTCTTCACTGCTGCCAGAAAGACCCTCTCAAAGGTGTTTGCATCCCATCCAGCGCTCTTTCCCAACGCCCATTGCAACACCTCCACGTGGCCCCGAGCTGCCACCAGCCGCAAGTTGCAGCCATCCCAAGGGCATCCATGCTCGTGAGCCCATTGCAGCACCTGCCAGTGCCCATGGTGGGCTGCTGCCTTGCAGGTCCCGTTGTCCCAAGGGCAGCCGTGCTCTCGCGCCCATCGCAAGACCTCCAAATGGCCTCCTTGTGCCGCCGCCGCGCAGGTGCTCCCGTCCCAAGGGCAGCCTTGCTCTCGAGCCCATCGCAGCACCGTCAAATGTCCGTTGCTTGCTGCCGCTGCGCACGTCTTCCCATCCCAAGGGCAGCCTTCCTCTCGCAGCCATTGCAGCACCTGCAAGTGGCCCCCCTCGGCCGCGCCAGAGCAGGTCAACCTGTCCCAATCGCACCGTGTCGTTGCGCACAGAAACCGCAACACCTCCATGTTGCCTGCCTTTGCGGCCCAGAACAGGGGCTTGAGAGTGGAGTCAGCGGGGAGATGCGTGAGAACCCCCGGCAGCTCCTCCAGCATGTACTTCAACACGTCCACGTGCCCGTTCTGTGCGGCACGGCCGTAGGCCCAAATGCTCCACAAATGCCCTCGTGCTCGTGCCCATTGCAGCAGGGAGAGATGTCCTTCAGCCGCCGCTTGGTCAAAGGTTGAGGCCTCCCGATAAAAGCCATTGTCCATGGCCCATTGGAGCAGCTCCAGGTCCCCGTTTCGTGCCGCATGGCTGCACACCAGGGAATCCGTGGCCCACTTGTAAGGGCAGCCGTGTTCTTCCTTCAGCCACTTCATTATTTGGAGCTGGCCTTGCTTGGCTGCAGCCTCGTACAAGAAGGTGCGGGAGGGACACCCGTTTTCCAGAGCCCAGCGCAGGAGTGTGGCCCTGCTGCACACCGTCCCCACGTCCAACAGCAAGCGCAGGGGAGAGGCACAGCAAGAGAACCATCGTTTGCAGGTCAGGGCGGCGATGGCCACCATTCCCTTGGGCAGCATCGCCAAAATGTAGCTCAGGAGCTCTGGCGGAAGATGTTCTTCTATGGTACAGCCTTGTGGGTGTCTTTCCTCCTGGCGCTCCTCTGTCTTTTCTTTTTCTTGCATTCTCTCTTCTTTCCCTTCCGGTCTCTTCGGTTAAAAAAAATAATTATTGAACAATATTTTATTGTGAATGAAAAAGGAGGAAACAAGGATGGCGGCTCACGGCTCATACAAAACTGGAGTTTTCATAGCTTCCTGCTTCTTCTTCCTCAACTACAGAAGGTTCATTCTAGTGGTGGAAAGATGCAATCCCTTCAAACTGACATTTAACTCCAGCGAAGATAGACGAGGCATTACCAGACAAAGTTGCAAACCTAATATATCAACTCTTTAAATGACATATTATATAATATTTGTGCTTTCTCAGAGGTTTCGTATCACTTAGGTTTTGGCACATATTATGGAATTGTATTTAATCTTTCCATCCTACGAGGAGGATTGGGATATAAATAAGCCTACGAGGCGTCGACACAAAAAACCCAAAAGAATAGAAAAGAGGATGGTGTGCAAAAAGTGCGAGAAGAAGCTCAAACAGAACGTGATTTGTCCGGACCCTTGGAAAGAAGGCTCACGAAATGCCACCAAGTGCGTGTCCCTCCCCCTTTCTTCCCTTTTTCTCTCTTTCTTTTTTTTTTTGTGTATTCATCAAAACAAAAAAAACAGGGATAGGAAAGTGAACGAAAACAAGATATTGACAACGAAGCGACGCTTCAACCCGTACCAAAAGCAGTGCCGCATCTGCAAGACCACCGTCCCGCAAGAGGGTTGCAACTACTGCCAACCCTGCGCCTATAAAAAAGGTACAACAAAAAGATTTCCATCCATCTTGTTTTTTCTTCCCTCTTCTCTTCACCCTTTCAATCGTTCGCTCACTCTCTGAATTTCTTTTTCGTGTGGCCAAAGGCGTGTGCGCCATGTGTGGCAAACAGATCCTCGACACAACCATGTACAAACAAAGCGTCAAATGATGATCCACACTTCCTTCCACCATGCGTTTTGCTTGTTTGTCCACCACCACAAAAAGCCAAACCGAAAAGTAAACTATTCAAAAATTGTACATAAAAATAATTTCTTTCTTTCTTTCTCTCTCTCTCTCTCTCTCTCTCTCTCTCTCTCTCTCTCTCTCTTTCTTGTCATCATCGTTCTCATCATTGGCGATGAGGCTATTCTTGTTTGATGGCAGCACGAACCTTGCCAAAGGGCTGCCCCGTCTGGCTGGGCGGAGGGTAGGGGATGGTCAGGCAGCTGATCTGCAGGTGAGCGCAGAGCTGCGAGATGACCGAAAGGACAAAGTGCAGGTACACCGCCAAAAGAAGGGAGAGCAGGGAGTAGAGAACGACCACCTCCACCTTCACCTCCGATGCGCCTTGAAGAGGGAGTTGAGCTGGAAGAAGATGCGGGAAACGGAGGAGCAGGAGTTGGATGGAGAGGCCGAGGAGAGGGAGAAGGTGGACAGGGTTCCAGATGTTGTATTCCTCGCGCATGATGCGGGCGATGAGTATCCGATTCTAGTTTTTGTGTGAAGAAATGATGAGAAAAAACAAGAAGAAACAAACAGCAGAAAGAAAGAAAGAAAGAAAGAAAGAAAGAAAGAAAGAACGAACGAACGAACGAAAGAACGAAAGAACGAAAGAACGAAAGAAAGAAAGAACGAAAGAAAGAAAGAACGAAAGAAAGAAAGAAAAAACCAACCAAGATGTAAGAGAACATGACGCCAAGGAAGAACAGGCAGGCGGTCGTATGGGTGATCATTAGTTGCTCCTTAGAGAGATGGAACCAGGCGGAGCAGCTGCCCACCGCTATTGTCATTGGGAGCAGCATGGAGATGGCCTTCACCAGGCTCTTCTTTTGAAGGTAGACTATGCGGAGCACCGCCATCGTGCTGTTATTGGTTTGGTTTGTCAGAAGAAATGAAACGAAATGATATAAAAAGCATAAGAGGACATACTTATAGATGGACATGACGATGCCAGCCACAAAGAGGGTGGCGAGGAGAACTCTGTTCAAAGGGGCTTCAGCAGGCAACACGCCCACAAGAGAGGGAGGAAGATTTGCTCCCAACAACCGCTCCACCGCACTTCCGACTTGAACCGGACCAGACCAAAAGCTTTGGCCTTGTTTTAGGGAAAAAAAAAAGGATTAGAAACAGTTCCTCAACTACGAGAGAAAGAAACGATAAGAAAGAATAAAAGAAATGTCAGCAGCAGCTAATCAGTCATTCGACGTTTGAAGTCAAAGTGACTATATTCCTGAATATAAACAGGAACAAAGAAAGCAGCGCTGATGTTTAGAAAAAACAATAGATTTTGCAACCTGTTTAACGCGACGAGCATAATAAAGTGCACGCAGCGCAGATAGGGATGCGTTTCACAAAAAAAGCAAATGGAGAGAGAGAGAGAGAGAGAGAGAGAGAGAGAGAGAGAGAGAGAGAATATACCATATAAACCAGTCACGATCAAGAAAGAGGTCATCACTAATTGCCCTTCTGTAGGATTTCCGACCATTCCAAGAATGAGCTTTCCTGTGTAAAACCTGTTTCATTTTTTGATATCAGCAAACGTTGGCTCTGCGTTTGATCCCAAAGAGAAGAAATATAAGGAAGAAAACAAGTACTCTTCCCAATGCGCCATGATGAATGGCAATGCGATAGCACAAAAGATGAAGAAAGCCTCCCAACCGGTCATCCCTCCTCCATTACTCAACAAAATGCTTGCCATCTATCAAACAAAATTGAGAACGTAGAAATCGAAGAAGAAGAATAATAACCAGAAGAAGAAAAGAATATCAAGAAGATCAAGAATAAGAACAAGAAAGATGATCATACGAACCACCACGAAGAGTGAATCACATCCTTATGATAGAAAATTATAGTTAGTAATATTACGCGAGAGGAAGTGAAGACAGCAGACAGAAGAGAGGAGGAGAGGGAGGGAAAGAACAGCGAAAGAGAAAAGAGAAAAGATAAGGAAAGGGTAAGGACAAACCATGATCGAAAAGCTCTCCTAGGGGTGAGGAAGTCCCAGTTCTCCGCGCTTGTCGTCCATCCACGTTGTCAAAGATCTGGTAGAGGTAAACGCCAAGGGCAGCATAGAAGTAGACCCAAGGTGGGCATGTGCCATTCACGTTGGGACAGAAGTAGAGGATGGTAAGACAGTTGCCTAACAGGAAGAAGAAGCCTGTCAATGTGATCTGTTTTTGTTTTTGTTCGGCGTTTTTGAGTAAGAAGAGTGATAGCGGAGTGACAGAGAAGAATGGAGAAAGAGAAGAGAGGAGAGGAGAAAAGAGAAAGAAGGGAGCATCGCGAGAATGAGAAGGACGAAGGCGACGGAAGCAGAGTGGGGAAAAAAGAGGAGAGTGAAGAAAGACATGAACGAGAAGCGACAAGAGAGGGAAAGAGAGAAGCAGAGAACGGGCGTTCAAGAGAGAGAGAGAGAGAGAGAGAGAGAGAGAGAGAGTAGAAGAAGAAGAAAGAGAAGAGGATAGAGAAGCGAGAGGAGAAAAGCGGAAACTAGAGAGCACGCACCATATTAGGACTGTCCGTGTCGAATGAAAGCAGGCATTAAAAGCAACGGTCAGTGTCACCTTGAAACAGAAAAAAACAAGCAACGACAGACAGTAAATGGGGAAAGGGGGCACGCACGCCATCCAAATGGGAAACAGGGTCCGGCAGCACCAGTCCCAGTGTTTCTTGAGGAAGAGGTTGGCGAGGATGGACTTGTCCTCGCCCGAGTACTTGTAGTGCTTCAAGTTGTCCAGCCCTTGCTCCGAAATGTACGGCATGCTGATGCGTGCGTGGGACACCTACGTTGTTCAACTGAGCCTCTCTTTCTTGGGTGCGTGTGAAGGGAATCACACACACAGTTTTAAAAAAATAAAATAAAAAATTAAAAAAGGGGAGCAGCAAAGCGTCGATTGGGAGGCGAGCGGCAAGCGTTCGGCAGCCGTAGCAAGTATAATTCTTGTACTGCGCAAGGATGATCGATCTTTGCTGCTGCTTGTTTTTTCGCTACGCTGCGCTACACTGCACTACGCTGATTCGACTCCGCTCCCCGCACCGGTGTTGCTGTTTTGTGTGTGGGGGAACGCAAAAAAAAAAAGAAAGAAAAGAAAAGAAAAACCTCCAAAAAAAAAAAAACTGAAATGAAATGAATAGGAATGAATGGGAATGAATGGTAAAAAAAAAAAATAAAAGTAAAGAAAAAAGAAAAAAAGAAGGCGAGGATGACAGGAGAGAAAGGAAAGAAAAAAAACATGGAAAGAAAGAATATAAATATATATACATGACAGAAAAGAAATGGAAAGGGAAAAAAGGGCAGCAAAAAAAGTCCCTGCGCTTCCCTGCTAATTCCAGCAGGGAAAATTAGTGTCGACAAGGACTACCCCCTAACCCAACCATTGCGCGTTGGTCATATAATGAAAAAATGAAAAATGAAAAAATAAAGGTGACAGCTCGACAGGGTAAATGAAATAAACTTCAGCTCCTTGTGGAGCTGTTTTCGTTCACGCGTGCTGCAGAAAGGGGAAGGGGACCTAATTGTCGACAAATAATCGTGTGTCCGCGGAAAATCGGTCGTGCAGAGCGTGCGGTGGATTGCTGCAGCGATTCCTGGAAAGCGGATGTGTCGACATAAATCACCTTAAAAAGGTAAACCGTTAAAATTCTTAATTTTTAGAAATCTGAAAAGAAGTTATTCAAAGAGAGAAAAGAAAAGAAAAGAAAAGAAATCTGCCTCTCGATTTCGATTGGAACCTTTTCGATTGGTTTTTTTTTTTGTTAAAACAACGAAAAAAAAAGAGGTACCATGGCTTGTTTCCTCTCTCTCTCTCCTTCGCTTCCTTTAACGACGAACTAACCTGCTTTTTTTTTTTTAAAAAAAAAAGATATCTAAAAACGTAGAGAGAGCCACTGTTTTTATTTTATTTATTATTTTTTTTTTCGATACGATGGACGACACCCAAACGGAGGCGTTAGACCGCTGGGAAAACGCACTGCGTCACTTGACCGAGTCTCGCAACGCCATCGCTCACGCCACCAAGTTGGCCGTGGACAATGCTGCCCTCCACACAGAGCTCTTCTCTCTTCTCTATGACCGACTAGAAAGAGTACTTCGCTTCTCCTTTTAAAAAGCATTTTTTTCTCGTTTCTTCTTCTTCTTCTTCTTCTTCTTCTCTTTCTCTCCCTCTCTCTTCCTCCTCCTCCTCCTCCTCCTCTCTCTCTCTCTCTCTAACCGCTTTATTTATTTTTTAAATATTAGTCTTCACACAAACGAAGGAGAGCTTTATTCTATTTACTGGACTCGATCTGTCAAACGGCACTCAAACACAAAGAACAAAAGAAACAACGACAGCAAAAACTGCGCAGCAACAGCAAAGAAAGAGAGGAGCGAGAAGAAGAGGAAGAGGAAGAAGAGGCAGATAGAGTGGAAAATAATGGAATCAACGAGGAAGAAGCAGAAAACATCAAGTTGTTGGAGGGCTTCCGTCTTTTGGTGGAACGCAACTTGGGCGGCATTATTGCCGCAATGCTCAGCGACAACAAGAAGGAGAGAATGATGCTGTTGAGTGGTGTTGGAGGTAATAGCAAAGACGAGGCTGCCGCCGCCGCGGCAGCATATGATCAACAAGTGAAACACACTCGTTCTGCTGTTCAAAAGGTTTTCCTTTCTTTTCTTGCTCTCTTCTTTCCCCCTTTTTTCCTTCAGTTCTTTCCCCCCTTTTTTTCTTCTCTTTTCATTATTTTTATTTAACAAAACAAAAAAACAGGTGTTTGAGGTGTGGACAAAGAGAGGAGTCTTTTCAAGAGCAGCTTTGCAGAATGTTTGTCAGAGTACAGAAGGAGCTTTCTTGTATGTATTCCCCCCCTCCCCCCCTCCCCTCTCCACGCTTTCTTTTCTCTGTTTTTGATTGTAACTTTTGCTCTCTCTCTCTCTCTCATTCCATAATGTTCTCTTCAAAAGGACTCAGAAATCAAATGCTGAGAAACGTAAGCATCAAAGCCCAAGCGTCGAAAGTTGTCTTCGCGAAATCGAAGAGGAGCGAAAAGAGGTACAAAATCTTCCCCCCTTCTCATTTCTTTTCCCTCTTTCAAATAAGTTTTTATCAAAAAATCTAATCCTTTCAAAACAGCACAAACGACTAAAGCTGGAAAGGGCTTTGCGGCCGCAACTCGAAAACGGAGAATACGTTGACGAGTTTGAAGAAATGTGGGAAAGAGCTTCTCCATTGGCCCATTACGCTCGTCTCTTTCCTCCATCCTCATCTGCTTCCTCATCTCTTTCTTCATCTTCTGCTTCTTCTTCTTCTGCTTCTTCTTCTTTTTCTGCTTCTTTTCCGGAACATCAACAACATTTTAGCAACAGCAGCAACAACAAATCCAATCAACGAACGGTTTTTTTCTCGTTTGACAACACCAACTTTAAAGGAACAGACCATTTAGGTTCCACAACGAAAGAAAGTAAGCAAAATAGTAACAGCAACAAAAGATTTCGTTCCGACAATAGCCTATCATCTTCATACGTGAATGGAGATTCCTCCTCCACCGAAAACACGCCTTCTCCTGGAGACACCACTCCGTCTCCTCTTTCTTCCGGTTCCACAAATGCTTCTTCTTCATCATCATCTTCCTCCTCCATTTTATCAACAAGCAACAAACCATCTTCTGTACCAACGCCATCTCCATCCCTTTCAACCACCGCAACAACTTCAACCAGTAAAACAGGATTATTACCTCTTCCTCATCCTCCTCCATTTGCTTCCTCCCCTCTTCCATCCAAAATGGTCTCGTCCGCTTCACTCATGTGGGGACCAACCCCACCATCGCTTCCTCTTCCCCCTTTTCTTCGTCCGTTGCCGTTTCAACCGTTTGCTGCTTCCGTTTCTCCGTTGAACACCCCTTTCCCTTTCCCCCCTCAACCTTCCTTTCCGGCGGCGTTTCCGTTTCGTCCGCCGCCTTCTCTTCCCTCTTCCGTTTCGGCGGCTCTCCTTCTCAATCGAACGTTCACTGCTGCCGCTACCGCTGCTGCGTCTTCTTCTTCCTCCACTTCGCTTACCGCTGCGTCTTCTTCCTCTTCTTCAACGTCTTCCTAGACTCACCTCACAAGAAAAAATGTATATCAACGCTTTGAATCCACAAAAAGAAAGAAAAGAAAAGAAAATGAAAGGAAAGCTGTAAAAAAAAACAATGTTTTGCTTTTCGTTCTTTTAAAACAAAGATGTAAAAGAAGGAGTAAAACTCGCATACTCTCTTTCTTCTTCCTCCTCTTCCTCCGACTCTTCCTCTTCTCTATCGCTCGCTGCCTCGTTCAAATCCACCGCAAAGTTCCATATCTTCAGGGTGTGATCCGCCGAGGCGGTGACCAAGCGCTGCGAGGAGAACTGCAGCCAATAGATCGAGTTGATGTGTCGCTGCATGGGATGTCCCAATTCGTAGCTCGTCGGCACTCTCCATTCCCTCTTCCCTCTTCCCTTGTTTCTTTCTTCTTTCTCTTCTTTGCTTTGAGGGGTGGGGTTGGCCCAAAAGTCTTCGGACATGAGCGAGGCAGAGGCATCGCGAGAGGTGAAGTTGAGAGGAGACCAAACGCGAACGGAGTTGTCCCTCGAGCCGGTGACCAAGCGGTTGAAGTCGAATTGGAGGCTCCAAATGCGATCGCGATGGCCCACTAAAGATTGACTCTTAAAATAAGAGTTATCTCCTAAAGACAATCCACGTTTGTTGTTGTGTTTAACGCATTGTTCTTCTTCTTCTTCTTCGTCTTCTTTGATTTTCGTGTCTTCATCGTGTTCGTCGTTTTCGTTTTCGTGCTCGTTCTCATCATCTTCTATTTCTTCATCGTCGTTTTCTTCGGAGGAAGCGAGCAGCTTTGTCGTTTTTGTGTTGGTTGTTGTGGAAGAAGAGGAGGAAGGAGAACCAGAAGGAAACATGGAAGAACGATGAGGATGAAAGAGAGGACGGTACTGGTGATTGTGACGATTGGGATGATGATGGTGATGATGAGAATGATGAGGAGAAGTAGCATGATGAAAAGGAGGATAAAGATAGCCAGAAGAAGAGGGGGCAGGAGGAAGAGCAACAGAGGAAGAAGGGACAGAAGAAAGAGGAGGTTTTCGTAAAGGAGAAAGCGAAGTCAAAGAAGAAAGAGAGAAGGAATTTTGAGAAGAAGGAGAAGTTCCAGCAAATGGAAAAGAAGAAAGATTCGAAGAGGCATTTGAAGATGAAGAAATATGAGAAGTCGGAGAACCAGAAGAACGATAAACGTAATGCGAAGGAGGAGGTGAGGAACTAAAATAATCGCTCGAGGAGAAGACGGGAACAGAGACAACTGGTTGTGATGTCCTCCGTAAGTCGTAAATGTGAACGCTGAACTCTCCAGAAGGCCCATCATCTCCCGCCACGATCAACTTGTTTATGTTTCTCTTCAAGTTGAACTGCATCGCCATCACTTTTGTCAATCCTGTTTGAAAATAAGCCACACATTCACTTTCTTCTCCGCTTGAAGAAGAAGCAAGGGAACGAGGAGGAACTCGTCCATCCCAAACTTTGATGCATCCATCACTCCCACCGGAGAGAATGTATCCCGATTCTTCGTCCATTTGCAGACATCGTAACGTCGAAACATCATGAAACGTTCTTATGCACTTTCCCGAGGAAGTTGAAGACGAAGATGTTGTGCTCATTTCTCCTCCTCGTTGCAAGTCCCAAAGCTTTAACGTCATATCTAAAGAACAAGAAATTAGTTGATTAGATTTCTCGTTCACTCGTATCATTTGAACAGAGTTTCCGTGAGAATCATCGTTTGTGGTTACATTCGAGTTTGTCTGTTGAGCAGCGCTTCTGCCTGCATTGTTCCCAAAAACAGCTCTCAAGTATCGTTTTGTGTTGATGCTTTCGAATGATTGAGACCATACTTTGATCGTTCGGTCACATGAACATGTATAAAGCAATTCGTCTGTTCCACATTCTGCTTCTTCGTCATCGCCTTCTTGTTCCCGAGTTTGTTGTTTGCTCTTTTTATGCTTTTTGGTCTTGTTTGTTTTACGCCTTCTTACTTGTTGTTCATCGCGATGTTTTCTTCCCAATTGAATGCAGTTAACTGCGCCGTCGTGGGCCTTCATGTCTGCGTGAAAATTTCCTGTGTCTAAGTCCCATCTTGCTAATACTCCTTTGGCGTTGCCGCTCCAAAGTTGTCGCTTCTCTTCTGAGAATTGGATGCAGTAAGCTCGCCTGTCGGAGAGTAGTGTTGTCACAGAGCAATTGCCTTTTGTTTTTTTGAGATATGATGAAGTGAAGGAGAGAGTGAAGAGTTAGGAGAAAGAGAAAGAAATGAAAAGACAAGTAAAGAGAACAAAGTTTCTAACCTAATCCCCAGTTACGTTCAAGTTTGCACTGCTTCACAAATATCATTCTCCATTCTTTACGTCGCGTTGGAACAACAGCCGCCATCTTTTCGCTCGACTTGTCACTCCCATTTTCTCCTCTTTCTTTCTCTTTCTCTTGCTCTATTTCTATTTGTCTTTCTTTGTTCGTTTCCGTTGTTGGGGGTAGTTTATGCATTTCACGGGATGTAGATCGTCCCCTTTTTAATCTTTTTCTTCTCTTTCTTCCCCCTCCCAACAAATAGTCTTTTCTTGTTGAACTTTCGCTTACATCTTCGTCGTCATCGTCGTCGTCGTCTTCTTCGTATTGTGAATAAACATTTTGCTGTTGTAATTCTTCCTCATGAATAGCTCTCTTCCCAAAATAATAGAAGCAAAGACTCCTCCTATTATTTTAAACCAAAATAATCAGAGAAAGAGAGAGAATGCGATAGGAGAAAGCAAAACAGAAAAGGAAAAGATCAGAAGAGAATACCAAAGAGAATTGTCAAGAACGAGCAGACGAAGCTGGCGATTGAGCACTGAAATGGTGAGAAGAAGTTCTTTTGGGGGCAAGAAAGAAAGAACCAGTAATATGAGTTCTGTTATAGTGGATGGTTTGTGTTTGTGTTTTTAAATGTGAGTAAAAGAAAAGAGAAGAGGAGCAACAGAGCAAAATAAAAGAGAAAAAAAAAATGAAACCTTTAAACAAAAGAAAAGGAAAAACGAAAACGAAAAAATAGAGAAAGAAAAAAAGAGGTTGACAAAAGCAGAGAAGAGAAGAGAAGAGAAGAGAACCATGAGGCAACACGCCAAGAAAGCCGCAAGTATTAGTTTCCAAATCCAAGTTATGTTTTTGCTTTCACACCCAAACACGAAACAACCAACAAAAAACAAAGCATTTAGATAAGAGAGCAGAAAACGAGAGGAGAGTGAGTGAGAGAGAACATGAGGAGAGAAGCAAAAAAACGAAAAAGCGAGAGAGAACTAGAGAGACAGAGAGACAGAGAGACAGAGAGCAGAGAGACAGAGAAAGACAGAGAGACAGAGAGCAGAGAGACAGAGATGAGAGAAGAGAGAATGAAGGAATGCGAGAAGTAGGGAAGCATAGGAGCAGAGAAGCAGAGAAAGGAAAGGAGATGGCGTGAGAGAGCAGAGAGAAGAGAGGAGCAGGGGAGCAGAGTGAAAAAAACAAACCGAAAACGCAAAGTAGTGTCCCAAATTATCAATGGCAGAGTGAAGAGCCAGGGAAAGCTCGTCCATCTTGTGGATGAGCTGCAAAGGGACCGAGGCGGGCGTGCGGTAGGCCGCGTTCTTGAGGAAGCGTTCCTTCAAGAGGTGGTCCAGCGTGGCAATCTCGCTGCGAACCCTGTTGAGCTGATCGGCTGCTTCATGGATGACCTGCGCAAAGTCCTCTTCTTCTTCCTTTTGTGGAGGAGGAGGAGAAGGAGAAGGAGAAGAGGAAGGAGAAGGAGAGTCTTCCTCCATCTTTCTTTTTTTCTTTTTCTTTTTTGCTTTTCGTTTTGTTTATGTCGACAAATGAAGTGTCCAAGATTAAACTGTTGCAGGGGATGGTGAAAATCTCAGCGACCGGATGGGGGTGGACATAATCTCTTCCTGCCCAGGAGTTTCAACTTATATCTCCGGGTGACGTGTTTTGGGAAGAGATTCTTGTAGACATAGTGTCGACAGTAAGTAATTGTATGTCGACAGAATTCTTCACGTCGACGAAAAATGTCGACGAAAATCAGCGCAACAAGAACGAAAAAAAAAAAGGAATGCAAGCCGCACAAAGACTACAAACGCCGACGACTGCCGGTCCGTTCGTTGTGCGCAGACTGTTCGGTGGTGGAGGGCAAAGGCATGCCTTACGAGCAAAGTCGTATCACAGCGTCGTCGGCAGCGTCCCTCCTCTGCTACCTCGGAGGCCTCATTTGAACCTTCTCCCATGCGTTTCGATCCCAACCCGCGCCAACAACAGCTTTCAATCACCTCCCCTCCTCGTCCAACAGCAACCACAACAACCACCGCGCTTCACAAGAAGCTTTTCTACTGCCGGAACGCCGCCACTGCAACCACCAACAACCAGAAAGGAACGCATA
The DNA here is from genome assembly GCA_031835245.1 of Balamuthia mandrillaris. Taxonomy (NCBI): domain Eukaryota; phylum Discosea; order Longamoebia; family Balamuthiidae; genus Balamuthia; species Balamuthia mandrillaris. The sequence goes on from JAVKOQ010000658.1 coordinate 19,749, forward strand.
GAAGCCATTCTCACGGCCAAATTGCAGCCCACTCGCCTGGAAGTCATCGCCACTGCTGGTACAAGCACCTCCCTCTTCTCCTCTCTCTCTCTCTCTCTCCCTTCCGCTGATGCTTTTCCTTGTTTCTTTACAAAGAGGGTTGTCCAGGAGGCTCGGTGACGGTCATCGTGGAGTCGATGGCATTCAAAGACCTAAACCTGCTGAAACAGCACCGCCTGGTGAAGGACCTGGTCAAGGATGAGATCCAGGACGTGCACGCTTTCCGTGTGCAAACCTCACTCCCCAAATAAAACGCAAGCAATCAAACAGACACACAAAAAACAAAGAGCCTTCTCTTTGTGTTTGTGTGCCGGTAATGCAGTTTTCCTTTCCTCTGAGTGGACCCCACCAGCACTAAGGGCACTTTCAAGGGTTTCTGCATTGGGAGTTTCTGGCGGATAAGGAGACAGCTCGGAGCTCACCGTAATGTCAAAGGGCCGCCGACCCGGCGGCACGCTTTGCTGGGCAAACCCACCTTATTCGAGAGAGCTCAACATTTCCGTTGAGGTTTTGAACAGTTGAATCTTTTGGTGCGCGCACACACGGCCTAAACCGGACGCAAGCAGCCAGCTCTGCCATGAACAGGCAACATTTGAACCAAACTTTGGCGAGGGCACGCTACCAAACCGACTCCTCCACTCCCTTTCTTTTTGTCTTTTGTTTCCTTCAAGTGCAGCAAAACAAGAAGAAGGGAATGAATGTCGACAGGAATCTTTTGTCTACACAAACTTCGATGTCCGCAAATAATCTCTTGTCTACAAGAAAAACAGATACCTTCGAGGTGGGCCCCTCCCCATATCGTTAGCCATTGCTTGGAGGACACTTTTGATTTGTCGCTTGCCCACCTCCGTTTTTCCCTCGCGGCCGGAACGGAACAGAAAGTCACGCGGAAAAAGACAAAGAGAGGAAGAAAGGGACGAAAAGGACCTGCCCAAAAGCACTCCTTTCTTGCCTGTTATTATTAGTAATATTATTTTCTCTGGAAGAAGAAGAAAGAAGCAGCAACAGCAGAGAGAGAAAGAGAAAGAGAATGACGATCATCTACTCGTTGGTGGCAAACGGATCGACCGTTCTGGCGGAGTACTCCCCCAACACGGGCAATTTCATGGACATTGCCCGCCAGCTCCTGAGGGAGATCCCTC
>JAVKOQ010000659.1:0-20832 GCA_031835245.1 Balamuthia mandrillaris
GAGAAGGAGCACTGTCCAAAAGCGAGAGAGGTTAGAACTCAGCAAAAGCAAGAAAATCTCAAGCAGAAAAAAAATAAATAAAGCAAAGGCTCACCTGAATTTGAGGACTTCTTGAGTAGAATGCACAAGAAAGCAGAAAGGTTTATCCGAGATGTTTCCAACTCCTGAAGCAGAAGCAACCATTGTTGATAACGCCTTTTGCACTTTCTGTAATGCGAAAAACATTCAACAAGTAACATTAGGCCTACAAACGACTTAAAAAATACAACAAACAACAAACTCGCAAACAAATACTTAAACATACAAAACGAGACATCAATAACAACCTTTTTGTTGGATTTGTAAAGAGTAAGAATGCCTCCACGCAACACCAACCAACTTTTGTTCCATTTGAGCGTGCCCTTCTTCAATATGAGACCCTCTTTCTTAGAGTCTTTGAACATATAATCTCTTGGTTTGCTTTGCATTGTCGGGATAGTTGGGAAGTCTGCGTTCCCACCAATACTATGCCGCCGCTTTCGCTCCGGCATTACGCTTGTTGTTGATGATCCCTCCGCCTCTGTACCTATCATAAGAAACACAACATGTTACACAGAGAGAGAGAGAGAGAGAGAGAGAGAGCAAAGAAGATCGTACTGTCATTTTGTTCTTCGTTGTTGCTGTTATTTGCTTCTGAAATGACCTTAACGTTGACAGTAGGTGCCCCAGTGGACTCCACCAAAATAGTCCTCTTACGTTGAAGTTTGGGCGAACCAGTCAGCGTGAACCGTCTTGGGTTTGTTCGTAATGACTTTTTCCAAGCGGGTTTTGACTTTGTTCCTTCAGACGAGGACGACAATGGCGAGGAAGCATCCTGTGAGGAAGAAGAGGTGGCAAGATCGTTATTTCCGTCAAATTGTGTGCCCAGGATCTTTTGCAATTTTTCTTTACTTGCTTGTTGCCGCTTCTCTTCCGCTTTTCTTTCTTCCTCTGCATCGACTTTAGGTGCTTGCGTTTTCTCCGCTTTTATACTCGGCAAGGATTCCTTAATGTCTATTTGTTCACCAAATATCTTTTGCAGTTTATCTTTTCTCGCCTGGTACCGCTTTTCTTCTTGCTCGTTTCCTTTGTTGAATTCCTCGTCGATTACCTTTTCTTCTTCGTTTTCTTCGTCTTCCGCTTTCATTCCTTCCATATCTTGCTTCGTTCTAGATGCCAAAAAGAACTGAGTTGCCTTCCTGTTCTGTTGCTTTGTGTTCACTGCTTGCTCTTCTTTCGGTTCTTCGTCACAACTTTTCTTTGCTTGGACCCATGTCATCGATCGATGAGACTCGCTGGAGGAGTTTGCCTGTTGTATTGTCTCTTCAACGGGTGTGTCGACTGTCCCGTCAGATGGTAGTTCCGCTTTTTCCTTAGCTTGTTGTGCTTCAATTGTTGCACGTTTTTCAGACTGGGCTTCTTCTTTGGTCGCCTGTACTGCGACGTCTTCCTGCTTTTCACCATCATTACTATCGTTCAATGCTATCACCGTTTCATCGTCTTTGGCTGTCTTTTTGTCCTCTTCATTGTTTTGCCGACTCTGTTCTTCCTTCACAGTTGATTCAGGCCGTTTATTCGTTTGAAGTTTTACGGTGGATGCTTCGTCCTTTTGCTTTTTCTTCTCCGCTTTTTCCTGCTGCTCTTTTTTAGAGTCGCCTACTGTCTTCTTATCTTTTAGTCTGTTGCGTTCAACTTCCAACCTTGCCATCGCCTTTTGCATTTGAGCTACATGTTTGTTGGGTTAAGTTCCTCCACCAAACGAGAAGGAGACAAAGAAGGAGAGCGAGAGAGAGAGAGAGAGAGAGAGAGAGAGAGAGAGAGAACAATGTGAAAATAGAACGAGTTTGAAAAAGAAGGGAGAAAAGAGAGGAGAGAGACGGAAGATCAGAGTTTTAAAAATGGGACGAACCGTCCAAGCGGGAGGTTGGAATAGCCGTTTTTGGTCCTTCCTTCTGTTGCTTACTGACGGGCTCTGCCTCCTTTTCTTTATTCTTCGCCTCATCGGCGCACTCTTTTGTAAGAGTGGTGGTGGTCGTTGTAGAAGCGGTGCTCATATTCGTGTTGTTTGTTGCTTTGGCAGCTAACGGTGAGGATGTTTTTCGTCTTCTTTTCCTGAGTTCTTCTTCCTTACCGGTATTCTCAGCTACCACCGTTGCTTCATCTTCACCACCACTTGAAGAAGAAGAAGCGGAAGCTCTGTTTGGTGGGGCGCCAACCAAGAGGCCTAACGAAGCACACCACAAAAAAAAAAGGAGTTAATGAAAAAAAATGGGAAACACACACAAAAAAAGACTCACTCACTTTGAATCGCGAGCAATTGGCGCTGGGCTTGTTCGGGTTGAAGAAAGGCGTACACCAACGACAGAACCACCGCAAACCACAACAAGGACACGACCCACATTTGCCAGAGCGGAGTGTCCTCTTTGTTCTTCTTCCTCTTTTGTTCTCGCTTCTAGCTGGTTGCCGCGCTACCCTTTTCCTTCCAAGCTTGGTTGCCATGACAATCATCGGGTTAAATATCAATCAGATCGGATTACCTACCAACCATTTTTCAAAAAAACAGATCGATCGGTTAATGTCGACGAATGATCTCTGCACATAAATGAAATCAAAAAAAAAAGGAGAGAAGAAAGGAGAGACAGCAAGAGGGAAGAGGCGCTGTGGCGACCACGATGAGTCGGGTGAACTGACAAAAATAAACGATTCTTGAACTGGACCAACAACAACAACAAAAAAAAAAACAACAAGGACGTATCCAAAAACAAAAAAGAATGTTGAGGACGAGTGGTCACCACCATTACAAACAACACGAAGAGGATGAAGAAAGCAGTAGCGGTAGGTTGGTGGGGGTCTACGCCGGGCTGAACTACGAGGTAGAGGAAGGCTACGGCTATCACCAACTACCTCATTCGGGTGCGGGCGGGTCTTCTTCTTCTGTTGCTGCAACGGTCACCACACAAAAACTCTCCAACTTTAGCAGCTACTACTATTACTGCCACGACTTGCCCAAGGCCAACAAGAAGAGCCTACACAATGAAAACAGGTCAGAGTATGAGGGTGCAGAGACGACCTATGAAGAGGTGTCGTTCTCCCATCGTTCCTTAACAACCACCACCCCGTACGAGGATGGGCAGACGAGCTACGAGACGGTTCAATTCGAGTATGGTGTTGATAGCGAGGACGACGAAACAAGCGACAAAGAAAATGAGGAAGCTGTTCTTCACAGGATACTAGAGGACTATACCAGCAGCGAAGACGATGTCGATGACCACGACAAGAACATCAACCACACGAGGAGAAACAAGAAGCAACAACAACAAAATGCTGCCGTCGTGCTGTCTAGCGCCTGGAACGAACGCTTTCAAGTGTTGTTGGAACGACCGACGACCACCCCGGAGGAGGCCCGCCAAAGACGAAAGGACATCGAGGCTCTGGTAGCTGAGTTTGTGGAGTCGGCTAAGCCGGTGGTGCAACGTATTGTGGAGGAGCTCTGCCTGGAGGCCCACAGGAAGACCATCGCCCCAGTGGACGTGGGTGGCATCGCCGGAGGAGACAAGTTCATCACCAAGCAGCTGTTCATCAAGTTTGCCAAGGACGACGCTCAGTACCATCTCTATGGCAGCGATGACTTTGCGCAGAAGGCGGCTGGCCATGAGCTCAAGTCTTTGAACTCGTTGATATCATGCAATGTGCCCAACTTACACTTTCCTCTCATGGTTCTTATCAATTATCGTGGTCACAGGTTGGTTTTTGTTATTTGACAATTTGTCTGTCGTCGTTCTCTCTCATTATGTTTGTCGTTCTCTCCCTCCCTCCTCTCTCTCTCTCTCTCTCTCTCTCTCTCATCCTCTTTTTTCGTTGTTTGTTTCTAATACATAGCAACGCTTCAAAACAAAAGATGTATAGTAATGTCAAAATTGCCAATTGGAGGCCATACATTGCGCTATGGTTCATCAGATGCAGGTCAAACCATTCACACGGAAGAAAAAGAGTTAGCCCGCATGATGAAACGTGCTGCTGCTGCTCTCAATCTTAAAGGCCACTTTGTGGAAGAACGCAAAACTAATTTGCTCAAACTCATTTACGGCCCGGTTGACATCGAGGGGCATTTAGGAGAAGATGGAAGGTTTGTTGAATTTCTCCTTCTCTCTCCCTCATCTCTCTCATGTCTCTCATCTCTTAACAATGACGAACAGATATTACTGTGCAGATACCGCCCGTTTATTTCCTCCAGTAACACCAAATATCAAAGTGAGGGGCTGCCACTTGTTTAGGCTGCTTCGTCCAGAGTACGTGAAGCGAAACCCGACACCACTCTCCTCGGATGTGTTCACCTTGTGGGGTCGTCACAACAAGCAACAAAACAACAAAGAAGTGATCGCGGCTACCAGTCGTCTGCTAGAAGAGCAGATCCCAGAGTTTGTGAAAAGTTTTATGGCAATGGGAGGTGAGAAAGAGAACATGCTTAATAACGTTACTGGAGAGATCAAGTCTCTGAAGCATGCCTTTCATGAGAAGGGAATCAACATGCGGTATTGTGGTGTTGTGCTCTTCTTCCTTTCACAGTCTCAGAAGGGCTCCATGGAGCAAGTTACTTCGGCTGATATAGGCAACATGATGGAGAAGAGAATATGGATTGAAATGGTGGCAAGATCTTTTCGTGCCATCCTCAACGAGAAAATGAGAGAACAAACTTCTGGTAACTCTCTCTCTCTCTCTCTCTCTCTCTAGGATCTAATGGAATTCCTTGGACAGGTTCTACAAACGACGCTAAGAGCGCAGGAGAACAGAACAAGCAAAAGTCAACACAACTACAACCGTTAGTCATCGATCATCTCAATTTGCTTCTAGGTAGAGCTTCGCAGGATGTAGATTCCTTTTGGGACGTCGCTCTTCGGAAGATGATTGGCAAACGATTCGTATTTTGCGAAAAGGATCATTTGAACCTCATGCAACCAGTAATGCAGGAAAACGGAGAGTGGAACGTTCGTCCAGGTCTTAGAAAACGTTTGTTCTGCCCGGCAACAACAGCAAACAAAACTAGATCAGAACCGGAGAAAGAAGACACAGAGTCGAAAGTGTGCTTGTTGAAGCTTGTGTTGGCTTTATGTGGAATCGAGTTGAAGCCTGAACGACTTTCTGCAATGGAAGATAAACACGCTGCGATGTTTCAACAAATGTATCCTATTGAGTTGAACGATCTGCATCAGGTTTGTACTCAATGGTCTTCTTAGCGAGTTGCTGTACTATCCATTCTAATCTTCCTCTTCTCAAAATTAGATCGGCTTTACCAGCAAGTTTATCACATTCATACCATTTGCAGAAACGCTATTTGCGGAGGGTAACTTTGCAGAGGCAGAGGAGTTTTATAGGGACGAACTACGGATAAAGGAGAAGCAATTAGGCAATGCTCATCCTCAGGTTTGTGTTATTTCCAGAGAGAGAGAGAGAGAGAGAGAGAGAGAGAGAGAGAGAGACTAATTACTAACCTTTTGTTCTTGCTTCACAAAGGTGGCATTTACGCTAGCAAATCTTGCTGACTTGTATGCAAATGCTGGTAAACCCAAAAAAGCTGAACGAGTGTTCTTGGTACACCTTCATGTTTTTTTCTCTCTGTTCTTCTCGACTCTCATTCTTCAATGCCCCATTTTTAGAGAGCACTCGTTTTGTTGCAAAAAGCCTACGGCAATCAACACATGGAGGTGAGTGGATTGTTAGAACGAATGGCGAATCTGTACAGCAAGTACGACCAATTGGTACAAAGTAAGACCTGTATCGAGAGGTCCTTACGGATTAAAAAGAAGAAACTGTCAGAGGGAGATCCTGCCATTGCTTCCTCGCTCGAGCTTCTTGCGGAGATACACTACAAGCTTGGTGTGTATGCCTATCCCCTTTTTGTTTGCTTTCGTTCTTTATCTCCCCCTAGCTTTTTAAGTATGTGGTACTGATGGCCCTTTTTAAACAGGTGACTTGAAAGAATCAGAAAAGCTTTACTCAAATGTGCTCGCCATCAAAACAAAAGTTTATGGAAGTGAACACTGGGAAACTGCCAAGACGCAAAACGCGAGATTTAAGCTGTTATTCGCATCTGGTGACTTGAATAGTTGCGAGACCATCTGCAACAATACTCTTCGTATTTTAAGAGATGAAAAAGGGTCAAAACATTCCGAAGTTGGCATTGCATTAGGTATGTTCGTTATTTTTTATCATTTTGAAAGTCATTTCCTCTTATTCTTTGAGGACAGACAACTTAGGTCAAATATATGCAAAGAAGAGAGACTTCGTCAGAGCTAAGAAACTCTTCAAACAAGCGCTAGCAATCAAAGCTGACAGCCTCGGCGCAAAACATAGTTTTCTTGCTATCACTCTAGAAAATCTCGCTCAAGTCTATCAAGAGTTATCTTCTACTTCGCAAGATAAAGCTACACGTTACTTGGAATGTGCTGAAAAGTGTTATATCAAAGCGGTCGACATCTTCAAAGAGACATTGGGAGAAGAGCATACTGATCTCGGGTTCACGCTTAACAACTACGCTTCGTTCCTGATGACATACAAGAAAGGAGATATTTACAGAGCAAAGCCACTCTTTGAGCAAGCTTTTTCTGTTCTTAAACGAAAGCTAGAACCATCTCATCCGCTTCTGCTTTCCATCCAATTGAACCTTGCCACCATTCCCATTCCAACAACGACCACACCGTCAGCACTGCGGTCATCATCATCCTCATCCTCATTGTCGTTGTCATCAGCAGTGTACCCCTCATTAGCATCTTCTGTTCCTGAAGCCCCCAACAGAGGACAACGAAGAGCACCTGCTGGCAGGGGCGGTGCGAGCGGTAACAAAAGCGCGCCATCCCAAGCAAAAGCAAGTGCTGCTGCCCCACCCCCTTCTGCTCCTCTTACCAGTGCCGTTCCCAAGGCTGTAACTACCACTACTGCTTCTTCATCCCATCTTTTTGCTGCTGCTCCTCCTGCTCCTGCTGCTGCTTCTCCTCCTCCTCCTCCTGCTGGTGCCGGTGCTGCTCCTCCTCCTGCTGCTGCTCCTCCTCCTCTTGGCGGTGGTCCACCACCACCACCACCAGTATCATCGCATACGTTTGATGCAATCACTTTGGATAATATCACGCATAGAGGATTCCCTCGGTATGGAGCGGAAGCACAGACGGTGGTGGGTGGTGCTTTGCCTCCTCAACCTTCCCCTGAGGCAGTAGTTCTCAAACGAGAAGATAAACAGAAAGAAAAAGAAAACGAGGAAAGGACTTCTACCATTGCTGCCACAACGGTAACAACCAAGCTTCCTCAACCTCACCGCGAGATCCCTTCCCAGTGGCTAAGGTTGTTGGAGGCGGCCGGTCTTACTAATACGCAGACAATGAGTTATGCGGAGGCAGAGGCTCTCATCACTGCCATTCGAAAGAGAGTAATGCAACCTACACAACAATCAACAGCAACGACATCGGCAGCAACAGACGAGGAGGACCGTAGGCAACAGGGACACAAAAGCAAGGATGCAGCAGGACCTTCCGCTGTTATACTTCCAGAAAGAGAGGCGACAAAAGATGAAGAGTACACACTTCATAAGGAACAGAAAGGCAAAAGCAAAAAAGACAAGCATAAACAGAAAAAGTCAGAGAAAGAGCAGGAAGTAGCAAAGAAAAAGAAGCTGAGAAAGAAGTTAAAGCATAAAAAAGACGCCAAAGCCGCTCTCGAAGAAAAGAAGTTAGAAAAACTACAGACACTCGCCAAGAAGCCTAGTTCACCGCCCCAACTTCAAAAACAAGCACCCCTCAAAAACATTAAAGAGGAAGAAGAGAAGAAGAAAGAAAGGAAAGAGATAAAAGCAGCGCTCGCTGAACGGAACCAAAGGATGGCGCCCACAAGCCAATCAGCAACATCGCTGACCCAGGAAGAGGCAATGAGATATGGTGACCTGATTCGACTCACTCAGCAGCAGCAATCGCTGTCGGTTTACAAGACAGAGGAGCTTTCGGAAGCAGCACATGACTTCCGACGGGAAAGTCACAGATTGGAACGACAAAGCTTCTTCAGTTGGTCCTCTTTACGCAGTATTCTTGGTTTTGCAGGCAGGCGAACAGCTCGTGCACCAAGCCAGCAATCTTTGCAGGCTGAAGCAAAAGAGCTGGAGGACCATGTAATGCAACCGCCAGAGACAACGAATGAGAGTGGTGCTAGCGGAGACGCAGAACAACTGGAAGAAGTCAGAGAAGAGGAACGAAAAGGAAGTGCAGCCCTAAAACAGTTTTATCGTTCTTCTTCGATGCGCCAAATGCCAATATTAGACTATTCTGAAGAAGGAGAGGAGGAGGAAGAGGAGGAGGAGGAAGACGACGACGACTACTACGGACTACAAGAACACAAAGAAACATATGTTGATGAAGATGATGATGCTGTGGAAGGCAAAGAAGAAGTACACCAACTAGAACAAGCTACACGACTGCAAGATGATTGGCAATTGGATGAAGACGAGGATGAAGGAGACTTTGCAAGCAGCAACAATCGCGATTTGAACGCATTGCTTGCGGATGATGATGGCAGCAGCGACCAGGAAGACACCGAACAAACCGTGGAAGTTATGTTGACAGGAGAAGAGGAGGAAGAGGTTCGCATCAGCCAAGAGCTTGTGGATCGAGTTGGTGGCCAGGATGAATTCATCACTCTTTTGGCAGAGGAGATATAAACTCTCTGGGTTAAATGTAAACTTTGTTTTCCATGTATTTATTTGTTTGCTTATCACTACAACATAAAAGTTTGTTTTTTCTAGTTACACGCAGGAGAGAGATGGTAAGAAGAAGCGTTACATATGCTGATTGTCTTTCAAAGGAGTATTTCTAGCGCCACGTGGTTCCATGCTGTACGACAGTTGGTACTGTTCAGCCTCGCTCCATGCCGTCACATCATTCATCAAGTAAGAATGGATGCTATGGTTCACATCGAGTGAGAATGGCGATTGTTGGCACCGTTTGAAAAGGGACAATATCTTCCATAGCAGCCGAAGTTTGTCAAAGTTAACCAATCCGTCAATAGTAGTAGTTGGATGGGTTTCTTCTATCGTAAACAAATCCTTTGAGAATAGGGCTGTAAAGAAAACAGCAGTTAGTGTTAATAGCTCTCTCTTTCTCTTTCTCTTGCGCTATCAAGAAAAAAAAGAAGACAACAACGTACCCAAGTAAGGCACGACGGGACCTTTGCATCGGTTCAACAGTTGGCGGTAGCATGCATAATTCTTGTCAGACGCAGCAAGTTTCATTAACGAACGATACTTCTTCATTAGGGTCCCTGATACTTTCTTCTCGTGCGGAAACAATAAATGGTGAGAACAAGAAAAGCGGAAGGAGTGTTCTGGAAGAAAACGTACCTCCCAAGACAGCCGAAGCCTGGAAATGGCCGTGTTGTTAAGTCCTCCCAACAACGCGAACAACGAATTGAAGTTTCGCATCTTCTTGCATTCCTAGCGCATCAAGTAATACAGGCGTGATGAGCAAAAAATGCTTAAGCATAAAAAAGCTCTGGTATATAACAACGTACTCTACAAATCTTAATGAAGTGAGCCAAGACCTGTCCTCTCTCAGCGGCAGTGTCATACTTAAATACCTCGGAAGCAACCCATAGTCCTGTCTAAAAGTATTTTTCATCATTCCGTTAGTTTTGAGAGAGAGAGAGAGAGAGATTTAAGAGAGATTTAAGAAAGAAATACCATATTGAACCGCGTGACCATGGCGGTGAAGGTAGGACTTCTCTCGGAAACCATGAACCGTTTATGCAAGAGCTCTTTCCTGTTGATTTCCACAAAGTGTTGGCCATCGATCCGAGTGAGTTCCTTACATATAGCGGCAGGGTCAAACGACATGAAGGGTGTCTTCACTTGCATGACAGCACGTAAGCTGCTGATGATGAAAGGAACCGAGATAGGGGCTTCTGTTGCCGAAGATGAGGAATCAGCGTTGTTTGCTTTTCCGCGCTCCTCACGTGCGTTCTTGTTCTTGAGGCTTGTTCCTTCTTTTGGGCTTCGAATGTCAGTAAAGGCCTTGTTTTTCTCCTGTAGTATCTTTTCCCAGCTTTCCAGTTCTTTACTTACAAACGCTTCTCTCATCTCTGCAGACATGCCCGTTTGCTGTCGTTTCTCGTCTCCATCTGTGTCAAAATGCGATCGTTTGTTTAAGGCAGAGGCAGAGCCACCATCCGAGGTAACGCCGGTTGCCAACAAAGAATAGAATTGAGAGGATCCGCTCCTTAGTCGCACTCTAGTTTCTTGTTCGTCTTGTTCTTCCTCTAAAGAGCTGTTTGTCTCAGACGAAGATGAACGGGTGTGGTGCTCACTGCGAACCCCCTTCGCCATCAGCATGTACAGTTTGTCAGTGGCGCTCTTGCGTTTTTGTTTTCTGGTCAGTGGTTCATTGTCATCATGCTGTGGGTCTCCTTCTTGTCCTCGCTCTTCTTGTTCAGGTTCCGGTTCCGGTTCAGGGCATACTTCAATCTCTTCTTCGGTAGGTTGGTTTTTCCTCGAAACCCCCAAAGCCATGTGATTGAACAAACGGAGCGTGCTCGTACGCACCAACACTTTAGATGGATCACTGTTGGTGCGTTGTTCTGTCGTCTCACTTCCACCACCGCTGTTTCCTTCTGTTTCTGAGTTTTCCGTTGCTTCTCTAATGCCCTCTTCTCGTTGGCGTTCTGCCTCTTTCTCTCCTGTACCCCCTCCTGTTACTTCTGTATTACTTCTTTCTTCCGCTAAGTCGACACCAGAAGAAGTACGTAAGTCATTTTTTTGGCTGACCGAGATAGCACTAGGAAGGGCAGCAGAAGGGGCATCGTTAGCTTGTGAGAAACTATCTGTTCGTTGTTGTACTTGCTCGTGTTGGGGTGGTGGCGCTGCTGGTGATGATGAAGGAGGTTCCTTCCCCCGACTAATACTATTGGCTTTATCGCTTGTCGTAACGGTTTGTTCTTCAGCAATGGCATTGTTGGTGGGAATGGTTTGGGTTGTTGGTTTGGATGGTGCATCCATCTCTTTTTGAGGGAATGCTTCGTTCTTGTTGCTCTTGTGGGTCGTTTCTTGAGTTGAAATATGAAGATGTGGTGGTGGATGTTCGGTAGAAAGCTTGTTAAACAGAGCACCGAAGCGGACTGCTACTGGTCGATTGGGAGGTGGCGAGCTGCCTGCTGTTGGTGCGGTTATTGCTTGCGCTGTTGCCGTGGAAAGCGTTTCCCACATCTTCACCCGATTCAGCACTATGAGACTGCCTTTGCCTTTGCGAGAAAAAGCAGCTCCCACATCTCCTTCCACACTTGTTGTAGATGATACTGATTCGGCTTCTGCTCCACGTTGTTCTGCCCGTGCTACAGCCCCCCTCATCGCTTTGCTTCCATTGCCCGCAATTTCTTCGGTTGGTATCTTAGGAGCACGCTGCTGTTGCAGTTGTTCTTGTTCGGGCTCTTGTTTCCTCACGTGCTGCGGTAGTTCTTGTTGATTTGTTTGTGGTTGATGAGGATGAGGAGGCTTAACAGCAGCTTTCCACGCAGACCGTGGAGAGAATAACTCATCCTTCTCTATTACTTCCTTGGAATTCTTTGCTTCGTCTTCTTTGATATTTTGTAATGTTGTTAGCAATGCTTCCCCAGGGAGGTCAAGTGACAAGGCTGCAGAGTGCTCTTCCTTGGATGTTTTTTCGTTCAGCACTATAGCAGGTCCGCCTTTTGGATCACCAGTGGATTCCTTCTTTTTTTGGTATTCGTTTCCTGTAATGGATTGTTTTCTCTTTTTCTTTTTCTTCTTCTTTTTCTTGAGTGTTGGCTCTCCTTCTCCTCCGGTTACCTTCTCCTTCGGTTCTTCTAGATTGCTTGGTTGTACCTTCTCTTCTTTTTCTGTGTCCTCTGTTGTGGCTGAAGACGATGATTGAGGTGATGGCAATGTATTACTCGCGAGACTCTTCTTTCTTTCTGCTTTCATCATCTGTGCTCTGTTGATGAACACAGAATCCGCTTTGTGCAAAGCAATGCCTGGAAATGGCGATGTAGTGGCCTTTCCTTGTCGTTGATATTCGCCTTCTCCCTCTTTTTCTGTTTCTCGTTCTTCTCCTTTCTTGCCTGACGGCTTCTTCTCGCCCAAGGATCTCCTTCGACTGCTTCCCACATCCAGATTCTTCTCCGGAGAGGAAGAAGAAGGAGGAAGCTGTGCGGTCTCCAAGCTTGCCTTTCGTGATGTGTTCTTCGCATGCTTATTTTTCTTCTTCTTTTCTTCTTGTTGTGGGTCTTGAACGTACAAAGGCGGAGGCGGGAAGGAGGAAGCAGTAGACGAAAGGGAATAGGGTAGCGGTGAAGCAAGCGAAGGGTTATTTGGTCCTTTCTTGGAAGGAAAAAGCATCAACTTGAATTGTGAGAATAGCTCCTGTTCCTTAGAGTCTTCATCTAAGAATGGGGGCATTCCTTTTACAAACTTTGTAGCTCTCTTCATAAATGTGGGATCTTGTTCTAAGTAAGCTTGCTCTTCAGAGAGCCACCATAACAACAGCGACAATACCCTTGTGTTTTAAAAAGTCCTCTTAGTTGTGAGCCAGGAACAGAAACCAGAAGAGAGAGAGAGAGAGAGAGAGAGAGAGAGATACAAAGAGAGAAGAGAGAGAGTGAGGGAGAGGGTGGGAGAAAGTACAATACCGAATACGAATCTGGTGCTGCCAGGAGCTTGAGGTCTGGTTATTCGAAGTGTAGAAGGTGGTAAGGCTTTTGAGCAAGTCTCCACAGGTCGTAAAGTATGAATAGGTTGCAAATAGTATCTCAATGTACTCTGGTTCTGTATGAAACAGGTTATGGGAGGAATACAAACGTGGGAATAAGAAGAATAGAAGGGGAGGACAGCTCACCAACAAAGTTTTCATCCAACATCTTCTCCAATAGTCTATCTAGTTTGATGGAGGAAAGAACCATTCTGCCACCATCTGTTACGGTGAAGTTAACCTCCATGGTCGCGTCTCGCAGGGAGTCAAAGTCCAGAACCATCGTTCGCAACACTGACGCTGGATCCTTCTCATGAATTGGGATGGAGCAACTACCTCCCAGAGAGGGTGAAAAAGGACTGGCAAGTGTGCCTCCTACTACCGTTCCTCCTCCTTCTTTGGGACGCCATGCACACAACAAGGAAGCAGCAAAGGCAGCCAACAGTGCATCTAACGTGGGGTCACTTTCTTCGTTATTGTACTTGTTGGCGGTGTTGTTGCTCGGTTCTTGCTGTTGTAGGTTAACGGATGTGTTCTTCGTGGTTGCAAAACGATGGACACATGATAACAAGTGTAGCATGCGATGCAGCAACTCCCAGTTTCGGATAGGAAGTGAGAAAAGAAGGCTGTGGATGGCGCTAGCTCTTACACTCGGCGATTGTATTTCTGGTTGGTTTGTTTGTCCATATGTTACTGCAAGGAATGATGGAGGGAGAAGGAGGAAGGGGGAAAGAGCGAGAGGAGAGAGAAGAGGGGGGAGAGGGGAAGGAGAGAGAGGAGAGGGGAAGGAGAGAGAGAAGAGAGGAAGAAGAGAGGGGAGAGAGAGAGAGAGAGAGAGAGAGAGAGATCTCAAACCAACTGCGTCGCACAAGCTTCTATATACGCGTTCGGGGACTAAAGAGATCTCCTGTTGAAAGTAGAAGCGCAGAAAGGCGACCACGGCAGGAACGCCCCACTCCGACACCAACAACTGTTCGCTCGCAACAACGTGCACCTCCGAAGAAGAAGCAGAGGAAGGAACATAGAACCGCGGAACAGGCAGCTGAAGAGGAGGCAACCCATCAGAGGACAGTTTGAGGGGGTTAGAGGAAGGAGAGGACGGAGCGGAGGAGGTGGTGGCAAAGAGGTTGCTCGGCGGTCGCGGCGAGGCAATCGGAGAGGTCGTAACCGAGGAAGAGGCAGAAGAGGGCGGCGAGCAGCCCGCCGAGAGGTCCGCTTGGCTGTTGCTGTTGCCCCACTGCCAACTGCTGTGTGAGAGAGCCTCTGGAGGAGAGCGAGAAGAGGAGGCGGATGGAGGAATAGGGCAGGCTGCGGAAGGACCCGTCCATGAGGTTGGCGATGTTGGTGTGGTTGGTGTCGTTGTGGACCACGTGGTGAAGGCACTGGGGAGCTCTTCTTTGTTGTTGCTGTTGCTGTTTTGTCGCTTCATGTCAGCTCGACGGGCTCCTCCCCCTTTCTTCTTTCGACCGCCTTTGCCTTTGTCATCTTTCGAGTTGTTTGTTTTGTGTTGAAACGAACCCCAGGAGGTTAATTTGGAGCACCACTGGGAAAGGGAAAGGGAAGGGGAAAGGGGGGGGGGGACGGAAGCACCCACTTTGTAGCATGTCCTTCAGCTCACCCAACCTGGCCATGGCGGAGGGCGATAAGAGCTCCTCCTTGCAGCTGTCCACGGTGAGGGTCCTCCAAACATCCTCCCTCTCCAAGAAACTCAACGCAAGATGAACCACGAACGGCACTCCCGTTGTCGTTGTGGTTGCAGCGGCGGCAGCAGCACTGGCAGCCGAGGCAGAAGCAGCAGGAGGCATGCCGGCAGATGGCCGCCGCTTGTTGTTTCGCTGTTGCAGCCGTTTCTCGACCTTTCTGAGCTTCCTCTGCTGTTCCTGATGCTGCTTGATGGCGCCCGGTTGTTGGAGTTGGGCTTGCTGTTGTTGCACAAGACGCAGCTGAGGCGGAGGTGGCGGTGGCGGGGGCAGCGGTGAGAGGGGCACCATCACCAGCGCCGAGTCGCTCTCGACCTCGGAGGAGGAGGGCTCCCCACCCGAGTCTGATGGCGAGTCCCAATCGATCCCGCGAACAACCACCTGCCGTTGCGTGGTCGTGTCTTTGATGGGTATGGTTTCGAGGCTTGTGCTTCCTGTGTAGAGCCCTTTGGAGGAGGGCGGAGAGGAGGCAGAACAGCCCGCCGTGATGCCCGTCCTTGTCCGAAGATCCACCTCGGAGAGGCTAGTCGAGAACCGCTGAGTGGGTGCGTCTTCAGACAATGCAGGAAGTGAACCTTTGCGCAGGCTCGCCACCGCTTTGCCGTTGTTGGTCGATGTTTTCCTTTTCTTCTTCTTTTTCTTTTGGAGAGGAACGGTGGCAATGGTGTTACTTGCTTCCCCGTGGTTGTCCTTCTGCACTGGTGGATTGCCGCCAGAGTTGGGTCCCGTTGCCACAGGAACCAAGTCTTCTTCAAGTTCTTTGCAGGGTTGACAGTCCATGCCCACCGAGGGAGAAAGGGTGGTTGCTGTCGAAGAGGGAGAAGGGGAGTCAGCCTCGCTGTCGCTGTCCCCGCCTCCTGTACCGAAAATGGCGGATAATCTAAACCGCGACGACCGAGAGGTTCCACCAACATGCGTGTCGACCGTTGTTTCTCCTGGGTTGTTATCGCATTGGTTGCATTTCTCGAGTTTCTTCCGTCCTCCTCGGCGGGACCAGCTGCCAATCGAAGAGGTTCGTTTTCTTAGTTCTGCTTCCTGTTCCATATTGTTTTTTTTTTTTGTTGCTTCTGTCCTGTTCTTTTGAACAAAGTTCAGGAACAAGAGCGAGACAACAGGGTGTCAAGAAGCCCTACGCCGATATTTGTGAAGCGTTTCTGCCGCCCTTTTGGTTGAGGAAGTACAGGAAGGCACTCGCTATGAGCTTTTTGCTTTCTTTGTTGTTGTGCGAAAAGGCATATGTCATTGTGCTTGGAAATGTCTTGGCGGAACCGAAAATCTGTCCTCGCTATTCCCGTGCTCTATCGAGGACACAATAAGCTCGTATTCGTTGCATCATTACTTTTGGTCATACAAAAAAAAAAGTAAAGAACTTCGGGGGGGGATGTGGGGAAGCTTCTTGAATAGTGTTGCATGCCGGGCTCACACTCATGGGGTGGCGGCGGTCCTCACCACCAAGCCCAACTGTAGCGTTGGTATAGCCACAAGCCGGTAGCAACAAGCAAAACCAAACTTACCCTTGGCAGCTGCAGTTGCGTGCCTTTTTTTTTTTTTGTAGCTCCATAAGTTCAACACCTTTCCCGAGGCCTCGCAACAAAGATCTTTGGGTTGACCGCAAAGAAGAGGAAATAGTTTTTGAACATGCAACTTTTTTTTCTGTGCTAAGCAGAGTGATCAGAGGGGAGTTCGCCGTTTTCAGTGCTCCACTTCTCGTAGAAGATGTTGTGCTCGGGCACGTTGCACTGCTGCACCAGCAGGTCTTTGGTGCTTTGCACCATGTCAACAGGGCCGCACAGGTAGAACCAATCATCTGGAGAGATTTTCACCTGCTCTTTCAACATCTTCTCGTCTACCCTTCCTCTGAGCCCGTTCCAAGGAATGGGTCGTCCCTTGGCGTCTTTCTCCTTATGTCTGTCATCTTCTTCCTCTTCTTCTCCATTCTCTCCTAGACGAGTGACTGTGGGGTAGTATCCGATGATGCCACCTTCTGCCTCTGCCATTTTCCTCATCTCCTTCACAAAGAGCAGTTCGGATGGCCGTTTGGCACTGTGCACCATCTTTACCCGGATACGTTTGGCCATGGGCCAACCGTGTGTGACCATATTGCGAGTGGCCTCGAAGACATATCTCGTGATACCCATGAGTGGGGTGATGCCGATGCCGCCCCCGATGAGCACCAGTGATTTGAAGTCGCGCTTGTCCTTAGCGAGGTGATAGTGGAAGCTGCCATGGCCACCGTCCAAGTAGAGAATATCACCAATCTCTGCTTTGTTATGCAAGTGTCTGTTCAAAAATAAAAACGGTTTTTCAGAAAACAGAACAAGACCAAGAGAAGAGATAACAAGAAGACAAACTAAGAGGAGAAAAGAGAAACGAGACGAGGAGAGGCGAGATACGCAACTGAACAATAGGGTGAGGCGATAGTTGCGCAGCAAACTGTATTCTACAGCCATCCATGCCCATGTTGGGAGCACTGCAGGCACTCAAACCCAGGGTGTAGCCGGTGATTTGTTTTCGCTTGTGCAGGTGCGACATGGTTTTCTTGTTCAGCCCAGCAGGGGCGTCCTTTGGCAAAAATATGTCGAACCACTGTCCCGGAAGCCACCCAAAAGCCATAGGGGGGTTTTGAACGTCCACCACAAAACTATACACTGAAGGTGTATCGCTGTGCACATTTTCTATCGTAGCAGCAACCGCTTCATTTTTTTAAGAAAAAAGAGTGAGTGTAATCGTCGGAAGTTGGATGATGGACTGGAGTAATGGAGTACCAGTGTTGGGAATTGTTGTGATGCGTTCTCCTGGAAAAGAAGAGTAGGCACGACCGACTACAACGGTGTGAAACCGCTGCACAACAAAAACAAAAACAAAGGTGTGAAAACAGAAGATACGAAGAGAGGGGGGGGCCGGATTGCGGCTTGAGATGCCGTACGGGGAAACTGGCCAAAGGAACAGAACCGCTCCGCAACGACGACGCAGCTCTCTTCACCGGAAGAAGGCCACCCCGACCAGGCAAAGCCGACAACAAGCCACAGCCAGAGCGCCGCAACGAGCTCATCCTCCTTGTCGCTACTTCTTCTGTTGCTCGGTGTTACGCGATGCTGCACCTATCGTACACTTTTTGTTCTCAGCAGCTGTTCATTGGGAAGGCAGCCCGGCAGCATTATGGGTTTTTCAAGCTTTCCGCATCATTATGGGAAGTCGACTGGAATTGTTACCTTAAAAAGAAAGAAAACGGAAACAAAAAGAAAGTGGAACAACAGAGAAGCCGAATTTTTTTTTTGAGGCGGCAGAGAAAAACGGGGTAGCGGAGGTGTAGCGGTCTCTTGTGAGGAGGGGCTTTGGATTGGAACTCGACGGCGAGCATTGCTCCACCATGAGTCTGGTCTGTAAAGTATGTAAAACTGGGGACTATGTGGACAAAACCGAGGATCAGATCATCTGTACAAAATGTGGTTTGGTACGTTTTTCTAGTTTCGTTGCTTCTCTCTCTCTCTCTCTCCTTTTCTTATCTCTCTCTCTCATTGGAATTTAACAAATACTGACAATGTCGTGCGCAGGTCATTGCGGAAAACATAGTTGTTAACCATCAAACCTTTTCTGAAAGCTCCAGCGGGGCTGCCACGGCAGATGGCCAGTTTGTGTCCTCTTCTGGACGCACTTTTCGTGGCGGAAAGTACGTGTACTTGTTTGTCTCGTTCTATATTTGTACCCGAACTTAGCCTCTGCGTTTGTCATCAGTGTTCCTGGCCTTACCAGAGAATCCAGAGAGATGACGATAGAGAACGGTAACCCTCATCCTTGGCTCAGAGAAGAAAGTGTGTGCAAGGAAAGCTAAAACGTTGATATCATTTATTTTTGTGCAACAGGACGGAAACGTGTGCAACAAATGGCAGCTGTGCTGGGCCTTACCAGCTTTCATGTGGAGGCTGCCGTCCTTTATTCTCTTTAGCAGTACAACGCAACTTTGTGAAGGGCAGGAGATCGGAGAACGTGGCGTGCGCTTGCCTCTACGTTGTTTGCAGAAGACAAAAAACACCACGTATCCTATCTACCGTTCTTCTTCGTGGTTAGAGTAAGAAAATGTTAACACTATCTCGCTTTTCTATGATAGATATGTTGATAGACTTTGCGGATATACTGCACACAAATGTGACGACCCTCGGTCATACCTTTCTTAACTTTTGCGCTTTGCTTAATCTAAGCGTGCCAACTATCGATCCTTCCCTTTACATCGAAAGATTTGCTTCGAAGCTGCAATTTGGAGATAAGCTCCAGAATGTATTACTTCCTTTCAACATCTTTATCGTGTTGAGAAGCGAGATATGACTCTTACTCTCTCTCTCTCTCTCTCTCTCTCTTTCTCTTTCTCTCTTTCTCTCAGGTTGCCAATACAGCTTTGCGCTTGGTCCAGAGGATGAAGCGCGATTGGATTATCACGGGTAGGCGGCCATCCGGCATTTGTGGCGCTGGTTGGTTTCTCATTCGCCTATTTAAACTTCTCGTTATTGCTCAGTCCTCGTTCTCTCTCGTGTCGTTCTTCTACTTTTTCACTCATTCATTTTCACCGTTTCTTTTTTTTCCCTTCTCGCTTGATTTTCTAACTTTGTGCTTATTCTTGCTCGTTTAGCACTAATAATTGCGGCGCGGATTCATGGATTCAAAAGGACAGTGGGAGAGGTTGTGAATATTGTACGCATTTGTGATGTTACTCTCCGCAAACGGTGCTTGTTTACCTTACCTTACCTTTTCCTGTTTATAAGTTTTCTGACACAAAAAAAAAAACAAAAAAACAACAAAATTAACACATTACTAGGTTGGGCGAGTTTGATAGAACAGCATCCAGCAATCTTACTCCTGAAGAATTTGAAGTGGTCGAGTTGGAACAAGAAATGGATCCACCTTGTTATACGGAGGGACTCCAGAAAGCAGCCAAACGAAAGCGAAAAGAGGAGCGAAGAAAACAAAAACAGGGACAGCGAGAGGAACGAGAAAAACAAAAACAAAAAGAGAATGACAAGGCCAAAGAGAAGGAGGTGGAAGACAGCGATAATGTACAAACGAGCAACAAAGCGGATGAGATAGTGGTCACCAAAGAACTGCAAGAGGAGATGGAACTTATGCTTAACACAAACGAATTCAAAAATATGGAAGCAGACGACACTCAACAAGATGTAGCAGAGACAGAACGGTCGCCCTCCATTACCACCACAAATAGTAATAGTGACAGTGTAAATAGCAGAAAAGCAAGAAAGAGGCGAAACAGATCAGATGACGAGGGAGAGGAGGAAGAGAGGGATAGCGTGGATAAGGTCATATCCAAACTCACCATGAGCGATGCCTTTAATATCGCCTCTTCCCTTGAAGAAAGCGCTGGTGGCGAATCCGTTGCCTCTTCCTCTCAAACAGAATCAATTTCTTGCTCTTCTTCCTCCACTTCTTCCTCTACAACATCAACCTCAACACAAACACACAGCGCTACAAATGGAGGAGATACCGTTTGGAAAGAAGGTCAGCCGTTCTATTGGGAGCTGCTTGAGGAGGACACCGGCAATCTGTCCGAGCTGGACGATAATGAGCTGGAAGGCTACATCGTAAAGTCAGAGGAAGAAGTGGCCATAAAGAAACAAATCTGGGAGGAGCTGAATGTGGAATATCTGAAGGAATTGGAAGGTTTGTGCGTTTCTTTCATATTCTCTTTCTTTTTTGCTTTCCTAGCGTTCCGGTTTCCAGTTGTAGTGATTGTGTGTGTCACGGAATAACTTACGGCAACAACCCAGAAAAACAAAAGCAAGATGCAATCAAATTCCCCAATGGCAAACCGGAACGGCCTCCAGTAAGTTACCTTTTTTTCTACTTTGCTTTTTTTTCTTTTTTCGACTCCTCTACCTGTTGTAGCGCCCTCCCAAGTGCTCACAACTTTATAATTGGCAGAGGAAGAAACGAGCAACAGGACCAACCCGCCAACGACCTGCCAAGACAGCTGCAGCCGCCGCTGCCTCTGTGCTTGAGAGGAGGACTTCTTCCAAGATCAATTACGAGGCGTTGAAGGGATTGATGTCACCTTCCAGCTTTGCCAGCGCCAGAAAATGAGCATGCGCATTCACTTTCCTAAAAAAATTCCTATTTTTTAGGCAAGCATGACAAGGTGGCCCCCAAAAAAGTTTGATGGTTGCTGGGGTAACCGCCGTTTTGACGGGTGGATCGGTTGTATGTGGGGAGACGTGTGCTTAGTAACCTGCTTAGTTACATAATATTTAGGAGACTTTTTCCTTGTAAGGAAAAAGTGTAGCAGGTGTATCCCTGATCTGGGACATCGTCATGACGACCAAGTCGCTGACCCGCCTGTTTAAAATTGGCACGATTTTGCTCGTATCTTGTTCTTTTTCTTT
>JAVKOQ010000660.1:0-20787 GCA_031835245.1 Balamuthia mandrillaris
GGAACGCCTTGTGGACGATCCCACCACGGACCTCTCCCGCAAGCTCAACGAGGCCATCAAGAAGAAGACCATGGCCTTCCTAGCCCAGCAAGGCGTGGACATTGACGTCATAGAGAAGAGCCAACGCCTGGACGTTGGCATCGCTGACCTGCCCAGCATCAAGAAGACGCGCAACCTGCTGGAGGACCTCATCGCCAAGCACCCCTCTGTAGAGCTATTCTACAAGGAGATAGACGCCTTTGGCGCTGATGAGATCAAGGCCTTCATCAGCAACTTGGGTCCCAGGGACATCTTCCTGCCCACCCGAGAGAGGGCCTTGAAGAAGCTGCGTAGCATTGAGTGGTCCTCCCTCCCTCGTATGAGGATCGCTCGTCACCTGCGCTGCTGCGAGGAGGCGCTGGAGCACCTCCAACTGGAGAAGCGGCTGCTGATGAATGGCACTACCAAGGATCTCACCACGGAGTGGTGGCTCACCCTCATCAAGGACGAATGCGACAAGTTCCTGGTTCGCCGTGGCTTCAACTTTGATGCCACCGCTTATGACTACATTGCTGACCCTCCCTCTGATCCTCGCGCTGTGCTGGATAATCTGAAGCTCATCAAGGAAATTCTTAACCCCAACGAGGACAAACACAACGTGCAGAAGCTTATCAAGAGGTTGAAGGAGCAGATCTATCCCAAGATTGACCTCTTCATCAACAACGCTCAGATCGTGCTGGCGGAGCAGTTCCGCATGGACTATGATAACTTTAGCCTGGAGGAGGCGGAGGCCAAGTTCCATAACGAGAAGGACAAGCTGGAGGACGTCTCTCGTAACTGGATCGAGGACATGCTCAAGGACATCCAGTATCTCAAGGAAATGAAGCGCCTAGAAAAGCCTCAGAACTGTAAAGAAAAGATCCTGGACATCGTGCCTGTTACCGGCCTCATCGTGGGTCGCTTTTATCGCCTGGAGAACGAACTTAGGACCGTCATCGAGCAGTGGGACGAAATCTTCGAAGAG
Source organism: Balamuthia mandrillaris (assembly GCA_031835245.1). Taxonomy (NCBI): domain Eukaryota; phylum Discosea; order Longamoebia; family Balamuthiidae; genus Balamuthia; species Balamuthia mandrillaris. Next base: position 1,004 of record JAVKOQ010000660.1, read on the forward strand.
TTCGAAGCCGCTGAGGCCAAAGCCAAACAAGACCAGGAACTGCAGCAACTGCTTCAAACACAATTCCTTGAAACGAACGCTTCTGCCAATTATACCAACTCCAGCGCTGCAAGTACTCCTACAAATACTTCCTCTTCATCACTTCCATTGCCCACATCCAACAACAATCAGTCTTCATCTGCCTCTTCTCCTGCCTCCTCCATCATTGTCTCTGGTACTAATTCTAGTTCTTCTGAAGGCGGTCATCATCACTCCTCCTCGAGTGTGTTGCAAGGCGCCTCCACGCCCTCCTCTTCTTCTCCTTCTTCCTCTTCCGTTGAATCCAGTCCCCGCACAGAAAAGCGAGAACCCCGAAAGAATAGGTTTGTGTTTCCCTCTCTCTCTCTCTCTCTCTTTCTCTCTCTCTTTCTCTTTCTCTTTCTCTTTCTCTTTCTCTTTCTCTTTCTCTTTCTCTTTCTCTTTCTCTTTCTCTTTCGTCGTTTCTCTTTCTCTTTCTCTCTCTCTCTCTCTCTCTCATCAACAAACAATACAGACTTTCTGTGGAGATGAAGATAAAGCAAGCAAAGCCGAAAGCTGCAAAACGAACGAATCACTCCTAAAAAGTTGGCTTCGTTTTTGTTTTTTTTTTTCCTCTCTCCTTCCTTTCTTACGGACTCGAACCTACCAGCACCACCACCCCAAGTTTTGTCTATGCTTTTTTTTTCTCTATTGCTATCGCTTAATAAGATAGCTTAACTCCTACATTTGATCATCATTTTTTCATCATCTTCTTGTTCTTGTTCTTCTTCTTCTTCTTGTTCTTGTTCTTGTTCTTGTTCTTCTTCTTCTTCTTCTTGTTCTTCTTCTGCTTCGCGGTATGTTTATTATTTTCCTTCGATGAAATGAAGCCGGAGGGTGCCCAGCCACCGGGCACCCTACATCTGGACAGATTGGGCTGTCCGATTCGTCTCGTTCTTCTTTCTACCCCTCCCAAATAGAGAGACAAAATAAAAAGACGAAAAGAAGAAACAAAGAAGCAAAAAAAAAATATAAAGAGGAGAGAGGGGGAGAACAAGCTTCTTCATCTGATCTTCAACGGTTTCTACGTAGAAGGCTGTTTTGTTTTTCTTCTTCTGCTTTCAAGGTACCGTTTTGTTTTTTTTTTTTTGATGTAATTTTAAATCCAAACGATTGATGTTGTGTTGATAAATTTTGTAGTGTCTGTGATTTTTTCTTGCGTCATCGCTGCTGCTGGCCACTTACACGATTGTTTGTTGTCGAAGCAGCCGGAGGGTTAGTTACAACCACGGCTGATCACCGCTTATGCTCCAAGGCATCAGTGAATGGGTCGTTAAGGTTAAGAACAGCATGACAGGTTCTCTCTCTCTCTCTCTCTCTCTCTCTCACACACATGAAAAAAAAAACTGATGAGGAAAAAAAAGACGTACTCGCAAGTTTTAGTTTTGAGGGGGAGCAAGAAGAAGAAGCCTCCGGCGAGGAGGAGTTGGAGATCGATGATACCTTGCCGGTGCTCGAGAAAATCAAACACTACATACAGAGCGAGCAAATTCTGCATCGGTTGAACTCTCTCTCCTCTCTCCCTTCGCTTTCTTGTCTCGCGCTCTACTCTCCCTCTACGCTCTTCTTCTCCCATCTCTCTTGGGCTCTTTATTCTCTTTTCTCTTGTCTCTTCTTCCTCTGTTCTGTTGTCGTTTGTTTTGTTCAGCTTTGTTCTCTCTTCTCTGTTCTTTCTCCTCTATTTTGTTTTTCTCCAATCGCACTTCACTCTTGTTATATACCTTTGTATCTCCTCTTATATACATATTCTTTTGAACACTAGACTCTATCTTGTGAGAGAACTTGCGGAGTACTCGCGACTGCTGGGCTATGCCGACACGCGCGAACACTTGCTGCCTCTCTTGAGCGAGATACAACGGGACACGGAGCCCGTCATACGACAGGCTTTGGTCGAACAGATCCCTCACATTGCCAATTATTTGAAGCAGGTAATTGCTTCACTTACGGTTTCTTTTCTTAGGCCTGCCCTGTTCTTCTCTGTTCTCTGTTCTCCTGCTCATTGTATCTGATAATAATACCTTTAGAATGCCAAAAATGGAGTCGCGGAAGAGATATTCACTGTTTTACTGCCACTTGCTGCTCAGCTGGCCAAAGACCAGAACCCGCAAGTGCGCGCCTCTTCCACAGAGTCACTGATTCTGTTGGCGCAAGACATGACACAAGAACTTCTGTCCCAACACATGTTTCCTGTTATCACAGCTCTTGCCAATGATGCCTCTCAGGAAGAGCACCGCGTGGAAGCTGCTCAGGCATGTTTTTTTTCTCCTTTTTCTTTTTCTCTTTTTTTAATTACTTAGTATCTCTTTTCTTTTGCTTTCTGGGAACGAATGATTTTTCCCCTTTGCTGTTCTCATTTCTCTCCCCAAGTGAAAACTTTGCATTTTAACATGTATGCCCTGCAGCTGCTAAATCATGTGGCTACACTCATAAGCTCGGAGCTATGCATTGAGTACGTTGTGCCATTGCTGCTCCGCCTTGCCACGGACTCATTCCGTGTTCGTAAAGTACGATACACGCTCTTATTGTTTTTTTGTCCTGCATTTGTGTTTTGAGCACTTCCTGATCCCTTTGTGAATCTCTCGCTCGCTCGCTCGCTCTCTCTCTCACTAGGCCGTAGCAAGCTATTTGGGCAGCATATGTCTCAATCAGAAAACTAACAAAGAGGAACTTGCTTCTAAATTGGTATCCCTCTTCCTTTCTCCTTTTCTTTTATATTTCTATTCTCTGATATCTATCTTTGTTCTTTCTGATCGGCAAACTTGAATGCGAAAAAAACAAGTTACCACTTTACTTGGAGATGTATAAGGATGATATATGGGGAGTACGGAAAGCTTGTGCTGAGAGTCTGGTTCCTTTCTCTCAGGTTGTTTCAGCCGAACAGCGTCTTAACCTTTTGGTGCCCGTATTTGAGAACCTTGTTCAAGATGTACTATTTTACATTTTCTCCTCTATCTATTTTATCTCTTTTTATCTGATCGCTTTCTTATCCTTCTGTTTGGTTCAGACCTCTCGTTGGGTACGCAGTGCTGCCAATCAGAGCTTAGGTCGTTTCATTGCCACGTTCGACCCTTCTCAGGTTCTCTTTGCTTCTCTGTTTCCCTCCCCTTCCTTCCAGCCCCCCCCCTCTCTCTCTCTCTCTCTCTTGCGCTTATTGGTCGTGTGTGGCTTCGCAGGTTCCTCCTTCCTTGTTACAATACTTTACGGCAATGGCAAAGGCCAATCCCACTAGCAAACATGTTGATGCAGAAAATATGACCTATTGCGCCTTCGATTTTCCTGGTATGCGTAAAAACACCAGACTTTACATCATCATCAAAGCAAAAACACTTAACACATAGTTCTATCTACCAGCTGTTATTTTTACGATTGGGGGAGATAGATGGGATGAAGTAAAAGACACGTTTTTGGTCCTTGTCAAAGATTATCAGGTAACGTCCATTTCCCGTGAATCCTCTTTTCTTTCTTTCTCATTTCGGTTTGCAGTGGAAGGTGCGTCGGCCGCTTTCGCATTCCCTGCACGAGATTGCGCGTATTGTGGGCACAGATGTAACCGAACGGGATTTACTTCCCGTCTTTGAAGTTTTTTTGCGAGACATTAACGAGGTAACTTCCCCTTTCTCTTCCCACTTTATTCTTTGTGTTTCTTCACCTTTCTGTTTAATCTCTTGCTCTTTCTGTTTTCATTTGTTTTCGCTAAACTGTTGATGATATAATTTTAAAGGTTAAAGTTGGAGTAGTTCGGCACGTCGCTGAATTCTTGCAGCTGCTTTCACCAACGTCCCGCAGCAAGTACCTCCCCATCATTTGCGAAATAACTAACGAAGATGACTCCAACTGGCGGTTTCGAAGGCTTATCGCCAAGTACGTAACCAAACCTCCCCATATTTTTTTCTTTAACAACTTAAATTCCAAACCAAACAAAACAAACAAAAAAAACACAAGGCAACTTGGCGCACTGAGTCAACTTTATTCACCTGAGTTGGTGCACGAACACTTGGCCCCTATTTCTTTGCAGATGTGCCAAGACAACGTTGCTGATGTGCGGAAGGCTTCCAATAGCTCTGTACGTTGTCCTCTCTCTCTCTCTCTCTCATTATCCTCTCGTTGTTTTTAAATGTTTGGTTATTGTTGTACGTCTTGCTAATATTTAACATGTTTTTTCTCCAGGTGGGTCCGCTTATTCAGCGGTTATCAGAAAGCACAAACAAGGACTTACAGAAAGAATACCTTGATCAAATTCTGGCCTTTGCAACCGAGTCTTCTTTTGTGGATCGTCAATTGTAATCTCTCTCTCTCCCCCCCCTCTCTCTCTCTCTCTCTCTCTCTCTCTCTCTCTCCCTCTCTCAGTCTCTCCCGGCATTCTCGCTAACATTAAAATGAAAACAAAAACCTCAAAAGATTTGTGAACATTTGTGGCAGGTTGGTGGGTCACAGCCCAACCATCGGTGTTTTTCGTGACAAGTTCCTACCTCGTCTTCTAACCTTAGCGGAGGACAAGGTGGCCAACGTGCGGCTCGCTGTCTCTCAGGTTCTCTTTGACATCAGCGCAAATTATCGTAAGTGTTTCTTCTTCTTCTTCTTCTTCTTCTTCTTCTTCTCTCTCTCTCTCTCGCGTTTGAATTTTAATTAATTTAACCACTTGTTTTTTTGTTAAAAAGCTCAAATATGTGATGAACAAGTAAGTCAAGTTTTGGAAAAACTAGCGCACGATAAGGACCGCGACGTTGCCTACTTTGCTGGTGGTGCTGTGGTTGAAAAAGGAAAAGCAGTGGAACAGAAAAGAACAACAACGCGAGAACAAGAACAGGAGAAAGAAAAGGAAGAAGGAACGACAAGTGCTTCTGTGTTGGCCACTTTTACCGAGGAGAAAGAACAAGATACATCCGCGTTGATGGGAGATGAAGGACAAGTGGAAGCGGAGGCAACTTCTCCTTCATCATCCCTTGTACAGCTGCAAGAACAAGGCTCACACCAACAATTAGAAGAACAATTGGGAGAAGATAACAACAAGAGTACAACCGGCTAAGAAGCCTTCAATAAAGAATGCTGCAACTTCTAATCTTTACTTCATGTTTTCAACTGCACATTTGATGACGGAGGAAAGCCAGAGCCTGTTTTGCGGATGGGCGATCCTCTGGGCTGTATGCGCAACACATCTCCACCACCTCCCACAGTGCCCGTTCTTCTTCTCCGGCCTGCACGCCTGGCCTTCACGCCCTCCCGGCATTCTCACTAACATTAAAATGAAGAGGCTTGCGAGAAGCAGGCCGTCCCTCTGTACATCTCTTCGATTTTCTTTATTTCCCTTATGAACTTCCAGTCAGTCTTCCTCCATTCGGCACCCTCCGTAGTAGGCCACATCCTTCATAACTGGGGTTTTTGTTGCATGGCTTCTTGGTATGTGGCAGCCAAGATGTCGGTTTTGTGTTGTTCGTTTGTTTGTGTGAGGAACAAGCTTTGTTTTAGTTGGTGCTCCGTCGGTTCGTTCTACCGGCACCGTTTGGCTAATTTTGGCGGGAAAATAGAAGTCTCTATTTTCTTCGAAATTTCTCGTCCTTTTAAGGTTTTTTTTTGGTTTCCATGGGGACGATTCTGAAAGATTTGGCCCCTCGTACGAAAAAAAAAAGAATTCCATGACGACATGAAAGAAACAAAGGTAGAAAAGCACAAATATGACAGCAAAGCGGAAGAGCGCTGCTGCAGCAGAGGCGATGGAGGAGGTGGAGGAAGAGGTGGAAGAGGTGGAAGAGGTGGAGGAAGAAGAGTTTTATGTGACGTTAGAGCTGGAAGACTTTTTGGACACGAACCTCCTGCAAAGCTGCCAGCGCTACAAGCTGTTGGTACGTTGTGTTGGAAGCACGCCCAACCCCTCCCTCCTTCACCGCGGCTGTCCCTCCCTCTGCTGCCAGTTCCTTCTTGTGAGCTGACTTCCTCTTTTCCTTCTCCTGGAAAGGGCCTCAACACCGAGGGACCGCTGCTGCAAGTGGATGACATGTTCTTCCAGGGCACTTACGCTGAAACTGTGGGCACCCACCTCTATTTTGCGGACCCCACTTCCACCTCTTCCTCTTCCTCTTCCTCCACCAGCACAGCACCATTGTACACAGCCACCAAGAAGCTGATATTCCGGCGGGTTGGCCTTGAGCCCAAACCAACTCCTTCCTCCTCCTCGAACAAGCAGCAGCAGCAAGAAGAAGAGGATGAACACCACCAGGACTAAACTGCACAGCCGCCTCATCCTATTCCACGCCACTCTCAAGAAGAGCAACCACAGATGTGGGTTGTTTAGCTATTGTACGAGACAAGGCAGCGATCAACAAGACCACGAAGAGAGCGAGAGAGAGAGAGAGAGAGAAAGAGAGAGAGAGAGAGAGAGAGAGAAAGAGAGAGAGAGAGAGCGAGAGCGAGCGAGGGGAGAGAGAGAGAGAGAAAGAGAAAGAGAAAGAATAAGACGAGAGAGAGAGAGAGAGAACACAAGAAAAGCAGAAGAAGAGTTAAAAACATCTTCTCGTAATAAAACTATTGTAAGAGCAACGGTTATCGTTTCATCACACAAACGGTTTTAAACGGTGGAGGCACCACTATCACCATCGCCGCTGCCCGTTGTAGTCGACGAGGAGGATTGTGGTGGTGAAGAGGAGGAGGAGGTGGATGAAGAAGATGTTTTGTTGTGATCGCTCTCTCGTTCTTCTGTAGGTGGTCGATTACGTGGAGAGTCTTTTGCGGTTCGTTCTTTGTCTGACTTGTCCTCGGAAGAGGAGGAAGAGAAGTCACAGCGGCGATGGCGGTGTCTGTGCCGTCGCTGCCGCCGGGACGACTCTTTATGTTCCCTGTAGCGTTTCTCTCTGCTGCTCTTTTTGTGTTGGTCGTACTCCTCCTCCTGGTCAGTGTTCTCCTCTTCAGAGGAGGAAGACGCGCGAGCAAAGAAGGAAGAGAGCTTTACGGGCTTGCTCTCCTTCTTTGCCTTCTTTCTTCCTCCTTTTCCTTCTTTGTCACTGTCACTATCACTGTGATAGCTGTCCTCCTCCTCACTGCTGCTTCGCTTGCGCTTTTTCTTCTCCCTCTTTTTGTCTTTCTTCTTTGACTTTTTCTTTTCCCTTTTCTTGTCCTTGCGCTTCTCTTTCTTCCTTTGCTTCTCCTGTCGCTTCATGACTGCCTTGCGGTACTCCTCCAGCTCCGCGCGAGAGTCCTGCTCCATCTTCTTCTCCCACTCCTCCATGAAGGCGCTGGTCTTGTCCTTCTCCGCTTTTATTTTCTTGACCTCCTCCCAGCTGGGCCGCGGCCGGTTGAGGTAGTCCCTTATGGTGGGTCCAGACGGCTGAGCGGGACCTGCTGCACGAGCGAGAACAAGTGGATTGATGTACCCCTGACAGCGGTTAGTGCTGTTCTCTCCTTCTCTTCTCTCTCGCTCTCTCCCCTCTCCTCTCCTTGCCCATTATTTTTATTTTTTTTTTGGGTTTTTTTTCGAGAAGCAAGCAAGACATACCTGCGGTTTAAAGCCTCTGCCCCCTTTCTTGCCCATGATGATGGTGTGGTTGTGGTTCTGGTTGTGGCTGCGGCTGCTGCTGAGCTGAAGGAAGTGGCTTGGCCAAGCTGCTGCTACTCAAAGAACCAAAAAAACAAAAAAACAAAAAAAGCAGAGTCCCCCCCTTGAGTTGAACGTGCGAGGAGTGCGTCGCGTCGTCTACTTTTTCCCTTCTTTTTGGCTTCTCCCTCTTTCTTCGCCATAGGCTATCAACCTAATAGATACCCACCTGATGTTTTAGCGTCAGCTTGTGGACGAATGGTGCAGTTTTGGTACTCCCTCGAAATGTCGTCATTTTTTTTACAGGAAAATATCTGTCCACAAAAAAAAGAAAGAGAAAGAAAGGAGGTAGCGATGATGGCGAGCAAAACAACGACGACGACGAAGAAGAAGAAAGCGACGGAGAAAAAGCCCACTTGGTGGTGGAAGTCAGATGATGACTGGGTGGAGTACGACGCCAAGCTGTCCGCGCGACTCGAGAAAGGTGCGCGAGCCCCCTCCTCCCACCCCCTTTTTTCCAAATAATGAATATTCCAACGTTGGAGGATTGCTCTTATTTTTAAACAATTTTATTTTATTGAATAGGCTATCAGAGCGGTGAGAGCGAAGTTAAAGTGGTTTGTTGTTTCCTCCTTTTTTTTTGTTCTGTTGTAACGGTCCCGTTGTCTGTTATCCCTTTCCTCTTGCAGGATGACGAGCGGTTCGTCGATTTGGAAAACTTGTTACAGCGCCGCTATGATGACCGCATGAAGAGAAGAGGTGTTAAACGAGTGCCTCCTCCTATTCTTGATGGTATAGCGCTTCTATCAATTGTTTCTTTCTTATGTTTTCCTGGCACTCTGTTCTTTCTTTCTTTTGCTGTTTTCTTCCCTCCTTCTTGCTTTCCCCCATTATTTATCTTTTGTGTTCATTCAATCTGCAGAAATGGTAGTTTGGTTGATACTGCCGGCCAAGCTGAAGAAGGAGCATGTCACCTTGATCGAAGAGCATGGCGGCCTGATAGCCTCCAACCTCAACAAGGGCGTTACCCACGTTGTCTGCCGGCAACGAGACGTGGAAAAGCAGAAGCAGCAGCTGTTGCAGGCCAGGAAGTGGAAGTGCAAGTTGGTTGACGAGCAATACCTCAACAGCTGCACAGAGAAGTTGGCTATTCTTCCCATCAACGATCACAAGTTGGTGAGTTTGCTTCTTGTTGTGGCTTTCTCATTCTCTCTCTCTCTCTCTCTCTCTCTCTCTCTCTCTCTAACATTACTTCCATAAAAAGGATTTGGGAGAAGACGAGGAAGAGGAAGAGGAGGAAGAAGAAGAAGAGGCCGAAGCATCGTCATCCACTTCAAAGAAACGAAAAATGGACATCGTTAACGACAATGGTGGCTCCTCTTCTAGCAGCACGGCTTCAACTTCGGCATCGAGCCAAGAGCCCAAACTGAAAAAAGCAAAAAGCGATGCTGCCACCAGCATTCCTTCCCCTGCTGATATTTATTTGCAACCCTCTTGTGTCTTCTCTGGGTACGCACTTTATTTCTATTTCTTGTTCTCCTATTTTTTTTCCTTTATTTACTGTAAGCAGACCTTCTCACTATTAACAACTTGATTTTAGTGTAACATCTCAGAAAGGCTTTGATCCATATCCCTTCATGGTATTCCTCCTCTTTTCCTCTCTTTATCTGTCTCGTTTAAGCTGATTGGCATTGTTTCACTCGGAAACATTACTTAGTTGACTGTATCAGGACGGACAAACAACGAAGTAACGGGCACCGTCAACTGGCCAACCCTAAACAACACTACAACTAAGTTCCGTGGAAAGGTTGACGGCGATGAGTTCTCCTTTGAAGAATACGAACTAGTGGTAGGTGATGATGTGGAAGTGCCCAATAGCTACAAAGGCACGCTCGCTTCTGACGGTTCCATGCATGGCACCCTCGCCGACAGCCATAACGAGCCAGGGACTTGGAATGCTAAAAACACGTTCCGTCTCGCTGCTCCAAAAGGTCTGCCTGTTCTTTTCTCTTCTTTCGTTGGATATCCAACCTGACTTTTGTTCTTGGCAAACAGATTTCTTCCGTATTGGATCAGGTTCGCTTGCCAACTTGAGCAACTTGCTTTCATCTCTTTTCTTACTCCTCTCGTATCCCGCAAATAGAGTGGAAAGGAATCTGTCATGTCCCATTTCCATTTGAATTGAGCGTCACACAGCGCAAGGGCACCAGCTTCAAAGGCACTATGAGGTGGCCCACTTTGGGAGACAGCAGAACCAAAGTGAAGGGCAGCTTTGCTGACGGCGAGATGAAGCTGGAAGAGTATAAGGTCATCAAAGGAGAAGATCAAGTTGATGGTACATGCGATCCCTATTCTCTCTCATACTCGTTCACTCTCTCTCTCTCTCCTGGTTTTTAAAACGTTGTTCTCTTCATTGTTCGTTATCACTTCCTGTCCTCCGTCATCTTTCTTTGTTATGCTTCTTTCTTGTTCTTTTTTCTTATCATACCCGACTAACCACACGCTCTACTTCGCTTTCTGGGGGTTACAGTGCCAAACTTTTTCACGGCAACAGGCGTAAAAGAGGACGACCAATCCTTCACGGGCAAGCTCACCGGAGAGAGCGCAGGAGGCGGCGACAGCGAGGGCACCTTCCAGCTTTCTCTCGTGGCACATGCCACCAACCAACAATAACCCTTCCTCTCTCTCTCTCTCTCTTTCTCTCTCTGTGTGTGTCTATTGTTTTGTCTTTATCATTCACAACCAACGAAACAAGGAAGAAAAGAAAGGGAAACAATATCCTGTTTTTGTGTGCATATAACGCTCCAACAGAAACAATTAAAAAAAAAAGAATAATATTTAAAGTAAAATAAAAAATAGAAAAGAAAAGAAAAGAAGATAGAAGAAGAGATGCACACGTTGGCGTTGGACAAGCAAGAAGCCAAAAAATTAAAGTCGGGCAAGCGGCACCTGCGCTTCTGGAAGAGGGGACAAGGTGGGGGTGGTGGGGGTGGCAAAAAAGGCGGCAAAGGGGCGAGCGGAGCAGGAGGAGGAGGAGGGGGTCCCACTCGCCAACTGTTTCGCGCAGAGTCACGGCTGATCGGGCTGGCGGACAAGGTCTCTGGCGTGTGGATCTGCCCCATTGAAGAGCTGCCTGTGTACAAGGACCTTCCTCGCTTGGCCAAGAGGATCACTGTCACGGTGGAGGAGGAGCGAGAGAAAGAAAAGGAAGAGGAGGAAGAGGAAGAAGAAGAAGAGAATGACGGCACGCTGGTCTTTGATGTTTGGTACCATCCTTCCTTGCCAAAGTCTAGCGAGGACCGCTACGTGTACGTTGACCTCTTATCTCTTTTTCTCTCCCTGCATGTTTTTTCCCCTGCTTTCAAGGGTTGGTAACGTTACCTATGACAAAACCTCGGCTCAGGGCATCGACGTGGGGAGAAATGCCACATGCGGGCACGTTGGAGGTGTGCGATGCAGAGGAGGAGGAGAAGCAGCTGCCCGAAGAGGAGAAGCTCGTCGCCAGGACAGGCAGGGAGAAAGCGGCCACTATCATTCGAGCCAAGCCCTTGGAGCGGTGGACCGAGGAAGACGTTACCACCTGGCTGCAGACCTTTTACTTTGATGAGCTGTACGGCAAGGAGTTCAAGCAGCTGGGAGTGGATGGGGCGATGCTCGCGCAGATGAAGAGGGACGCTCAACTCGGCAAAACCGCTGAGTGGAAGAGGAAACTGGGCATGAGCGACCCCAGCCACTGGACTATCTTTGAGGGGGCTGTGCTTAGGCTCTCCAAGACGGCGGTACGAGCCTCTTTTTGTATCTCTCTTGCGCAAGTGCTTACCTTCTCCTCTCGTTCTCTCATTCTCTTTTCCTCTCTTCGTTCCCTCGTTAACCACTTTTCTGCTGTAGGGATCGAGTGAACCAGAGCCTCCTGGCCACAAACAAATGAAATGGATCCGTCTTTATGATTTCGAGTCAGAAGAACTAGTGCTATCAACACCGGGAGTAATGGTATATCAAGTGATAGACAGCTCTCGTTATTTTGTTTTGCGGAGCAAAGCCGTTTCTTCTCCAAAACTGAAGTATAGTCAAGGTGAGGAAGGTTATAACCCTCTAAAAGCCCTAGTTGTTTATATTGCTGTATGTCAGATTGTGTGTTTTTGTTAACATGCGTTTGCTTGCAGGCATTCAATTCATCGGTATTGCCTTCGCATTCAGAACGGACAGCGCTGCTTTCCGCAAGGCCCTAGAGGTCAAGAAGAAAGTCCCCACCATCCAAAATGATGACCTACGAAAATCACTTGGCCGTCTTACAGGTGAGCCTACACTCGTTTTTACTTGTTGCTGTTGCTTTTGTTTGTTTTGTTTTCCCCTCTCAAGTTACAGTTTTTGGTTGAGTAAGTTTACTCATTTAAAAAAAATCAGCAAAAGAGATCGTTAAAGTTGGAGAAGGGGAAGAACAAAAGCATCCACAGTCATGCTTCAGCATCGTTGGAGATATACTGTCTAAAATAGCGCAGCAGTTGGAATCCGAAGCGACGTATGAGCGTTTGCAAAGCAAGATCAAAGAGCTACACGGTTCCGCTCTCAACGCTGAAATGCAATATTTGGTGGCCGAGCTGATAGAAGAGGTATTGTGCGGCTGACTCAATATGAGCTCGAAAGGCAAAACTAACATTTTACCTCTACAACACATTTCCCTCTCAAACAAACAAAGGGTGTTGGCATTCATAGCAAAACAGCTGCCGTGCTGAAAGCAATACACCAAAGCATCATCTTCATTGCCGTTTATGAGATCAAGGCTCGCGTCACAGGAACCGAGTTGATGACACGTGATGTGAGTACGGCGGAAGGATGGAGGATCAGTATTCATATCTCTCAAGATAGCGTTACTGTGACTCATTACCGGCGAGAGCAGGCACTCGGTAAGTGTTATTTAGAGCGAGAGAGAGAGAGAGAGAGAGAGAGAGAGCAGAGAAGAGAAGTGTTTTATTTTTTATTTTTTGGTTGACGCTTCTGTGGTGCAGCAACGGCCCCTCCCAACGAACAGTTTTGGTTTGAGTGGAAGTTGGTGATAGTGTTCGGTAGGGCTATGGAGGAAATCACAGCGGCACATCTGGACATCACGCAGTTACACTTTCAACAACCGGTCAACCCTACCTTCCAGGAAAAGGTCTCCAAACTATTGCAACAGGGCAACATGAACGTCTGCTGAGCAGGAAAACGCGTGAAGAACGAGGAACGAAGGGGAAGAGGAAGTCATGTAAAGAAGAAAAAAAAAGTTGAGTAAACGCGTTTTAACGGAGAAGCTGCTTCTTCTGGGGAAAGCCGAAATCGGACAATCAGACTCTCTTACCAAACGGCGCGACGATCTGCCCCGCACCTCTTTTTTGGGCCGTTATTGCTCGAGGGTTGTACCCCCTTGAACCGCCCAATCCCTTTTAGGCGGAGTTTTCTGAGATCAAGCTCGCGATTTAGGGAGGTTGTTTGGCGCAGGTCGCCTTGCCGCAGCAACTGCCGCGTTTTGGGGCGTTGTTTTCTCCAGCCCGTTTCGCAGCTCCCTTCAGATCCGATCAAGCTTAACCGTTAAAATCCCATTATGGTAACTATAGGCAATTTAAAAGCCGTTTCATAATTCTAATGTTGATATTTGGTATTTTTTCCATTATTTCCTCAATTTATTTGCGGTGGTTGTGGTTATTTATTCTTTGTTTGTTTTTCGGTGCGTGCCGCAGCGGGTGGTTTGCGGACCCCTTTTTTTTTTGCTGTTGCCTCTCTCTCTTCGCTGACCGCAACGAATAACATTGGCGCATAACTCCTCGTCCCTTAAAACAAACAAAAAAAATAAAGAGAAAGAAGCAGCAAAGCAAAAGCCGGTGCAAGTCCCCCTTTTTTTGTTTGCTCAGCCAACTTTTTTTTTTGTTTGTTTTTTGTTCTTTTTTTTGCATCTCTGGAGACAGCCTATTTTTTTGCTCCTCTTTTTTTTTTCTTCCCCACTCTTTCTCTTAATTTATTTTTTGTAAGTAATCGGCATCAAGATGGGAGACATTTCGGAGAGGATCCAGTCGGCACGGAAAGATGCCGAGAAAATGAATGAGCAAATCAGGAAGAACCGAGACGAGATGAACGACACATCACGTACGATTCTCCGTTTTATTTTTTCAGTTTTTTTTCAGTTTTATTATCGTCTCCTTTTTTTTTTCTCTTTCTCTCGCCTCTCCCTTTCTCTCTTGTTGTTTTTTTTTTCCTTCTCGCTCGTTCTTCCCCTTTCTCCCCCCAATTTGGCGAGACAACCCACCCCGAAGAAGTGGAGATGAAAAAGGCTAATCAAAAAAAAAAACATGCGTAAAGCCTGTCAAATTAGTCACACTTGGAAGGGAGGGAGGGGGGAGGGGGGGGGAGGGGGATTTTAATTTCCCCTTTCCCCATCTTGTGTGTGTTTTTTTATGTTTTTGATTACTTCAATTTGATGGGGTCAAACACGGCCTCCAATCAAAAAAGTAATCCAAGAAAAGGGGCGGCGAAAGAAGAGCAAGATTTTTTTAATTTTATTCAAATCGATTGACTAACCCAAATTTTGTTTGTAACCGCCCGCAGTAAAACAATTCACAAAGGACATAGAAACTTTGCCGCGTTGCACAATGAAAGTAAGAAGGACGCTTAAGGGACACTTGGCAAAGATATACGCAATGCACTGGTCCGAGAACAGGACACATTTGGTGAGCGCCTCCCAAGACGGCAAGCTCTTGGTTTGGGACGGTCTCACCACAAACAAGGTCCACGCCATTCCTCTCCGCTCTTCTTGGGTGATGACCTGCGCCTATTCTCCCTCGGGTGGGTTCGTCGCCTGCGGAGGTCTAGACAACATTTGCTCTGTCTACAACCTTCGAAGCCGAGATAACCCCATCCGAGCTTGCCGAGAATTGAACGCGCACACCGGTTATTTGTCTTGTTGCCGCTTCTTCGATGACCGCAACATCGTCACCAGTTCTGGTGATATGACTTGTCTTTTGTGGGATATTGAGGCGGGCACTAAGGTCACAGAATTTGTCGAACACAACGGAGATGTTATGAGGTTTGATATTCCTTTATGCTTGCTTCCTTTTTTTCCCCCTCTATCTCTCTTTGCCCTCTGTTTCGCTTCTCTCTTTACTTACATATTTTTCTTTTGTGTAGCGTCTCCATCATTCCAGACAAACAAAACTACTTCATTTCGGGCGCTTGTGACGCCACCGCCAAACTGTGGGACGTCCGAAGCGGCAAATGCACCCAAACCTTCCAGGGCCACGAGTCCGACATTAACGCCGTTCAATACTTCCCCAACGGTCTCAGCTTCGGAACAGGCTCCGACGACGCCTCTTGCCGCCTCTTTGATATCCGTTCCGACAGAGAGCTTATGCGCTACACTCATGACAACATCCTTTGCGGCATTACCTCAGTCGCCTTTTCTAAGAGCGGCCGATACTTCTTTGCTGGCTATGACGACTTCAACTGTAACGTGTGGGATACCCTTAAGGGAGAATGGATTGGTAGCTTGCAAGCCCATGACAACCGTGTAAGCTGCCTTGGTGTGTCCTCTGATGGTATGGCCCTTTGTACAGGAAGCTGGGATAGTTTGCTCAAGGTTTGTTTCCTCCATGGACTTCTTTGCCTCTTTTTTTCTCTGGATAGTTACGCTTACTCTTTGTTCTATGCTTTTCCACAACAGATCTGGGCCTAAACATTTTGAACTAGTAGAAAAGGAGGGGGCAATAATAACAAAACAACAAAATGAGCAACCACAAACAAACAGGTAACCATAGAAATATTATTCGTGATTGTAAAATAGCTTCCGCTGGACGATGAGCGTGACATGCCTCCAACGGCCCCCAAACAGCAACCCCCTTCAATAACCCTTCACGGAGGCAGCGCCACGCTCTATTCACAAAGACCACCACCGCCACCAACCCTCTTAATTTTTTAATAATTTTATTCTATTTTTAATATTAGCCTTCCTTGTGCCTCTCCTTACCCTTTCAGCCTTCCAACAAAATGATATTATTATTATTATTATGAAATAAGTTTGCTTTTCTTCCCCCTCGCCCCCTCCTTTGATGGCGTTAGGTCTCCGCCCCCTTTCTTTCACTTGCTCTCTCTGCCCAGCAAGTGCCCAAAACCAACACCACCCGTATTTTTTGTTTAATTGCATTGCACCAAGCGAAGAGGCAATAATTGGCGCAGCAAAAAGGGGGGAAGGAAATAAAAAATAAATAGGGGAGGAGAGGTTCGGTAGTCGTCGTTTTTTTTTTCGGCCTTGTCCCCACCAACACCCACCACTCCACGCAACAAGCTTGTTTGGGGTGGAACGAACGAGGGAAGGAAGGAAGACCACAAAAAAAAAAAAAGTAGAGCGAAGTAGAGGCGGTAAGCAGGAGAAAGGGCTCCAGCTATTCGTGCGAACAAAAGTGTGTAGTGGTGGCGGCGGCGGTGGTGCAGCGAACGACAGAACCGTTTACCTTTTCGCCACTACGCCTTGTAACAGCTCTTCTGGCCAGAGAGACCGCCCTGACCACAACAAGCAGCAGCAGGTGCGCGGATGTCCAGTGTGACGAAGCAGATCAGACGGCGCTACTCGCGGGGAAGCAGGAAGAGTGGTTCTTTCGAAGGCATGCCTACCGAACAAGAAACATCGGCCACCGAGAAGAAGAAGAAAGGCCTGGCCAAGAAGAAAGAAGACGCGCTGCCCGCCGAGGTCGTCGACGCTGTTACCAAGGTTCGCTCTCTCGCTCCATTCTTCTCACAACCACCTGCGTTAACAAATAAAATAGATCCAGGATGGCAAAGATGATGGCCTTATGTTTGACTTTGAGAAGTTGGCACAATCGGATGAAGTAAGAAAAGACCCATTGCAAGAAATCTTACGCCTTCCGCCCGATGACGTGGAGGTGGAAACGGTCCCAAGGGAATGCACAACCACCAAACCAACCGTGCCCGTACGTAGTCTCCTCTCCTTCCACTCTCTTCTTCGAGCAACAACAGCCTTATTTACTCCATGCCCTGTTTCAAACAATCCAAAGGAGGGAGTTACGGCAAAGGACATGCCGCGCGCCTATCTTCGTGACTGCATCGACTTTTTTTCGAAGGACTGGACGGTAGTGAAGAGGAAGTACGCCAAAACGGAACTTGACTTTGGTAATGCCGTTGATGCCAAGGCGCTTCGCTCTCTTCCTAAACAGAAATACGAGACCATTGACGCCAAGGGCAAGGTCACCGCTAAAGGTTCTTTCTCTTTCTCTTTCTCTTTCGTCGTTTCTCTTTCGTCTTTCTCTTTCGTCGTTTCTTTTTCTCTTTTTTCTTTTTCTCTTTCTCTTTCTCTTTCTCTTTTCTCTCTCTTTCTCTTTCCCTGTTCTCTTTCTCTTTCTCTTTCTCTTTCTCTTTCTCTTTCTCTTTCTCTTTCTCTTTCTCTTTCTCTTTCTCTTTCTCTTTCTCTTTCTCTTTCTCTTTCTCTTTCTCTTTCTCTTTCTCTTTCTCTTTCTCTTTCTCTTTCTCTTTCTCTTTCTCTTTCTCTTTCTCTTTCTCTCTCTTTTTCTCTTTCTTTTTCTCTTTCTCTCTCTTTCTCTCTCGTTTGCTCAAATGTTTATATCTCCGTTTTTGGAACAAAGCAGGCAAGGGTGCAAAGGCTGAAGAGAAAGGGAAGGAAAAAGAAAAGGTCAAAAAGACACACCGAAGAAGGGGCTCCTCAGTATCTTCTACACCTAATACTGATGATGAGGGGAGCGGCAGCGAGGTTCGTGCGAAGGAAGATGCAAACAAACCACCAAACCTAAAGCTGCTTGCTGAGTATAACAAGAAGGTAACCGATGCCGAAAATGCTGAGGCGAGGGTATGTATACATGTGCTCGCCACAATTGTTCTCTCTCTCTCTCTCTTGTGCACATGGTTATTCACTTTCCTCTCAGAACAAAACCAGGTTAGGCCTGTTTGACCTCTTCACAAAAGCGCTGACTGAAGGCAATTCTCTGGGCCGCGCACAAGCTACCATTCCGGCCAAACCTTTCTCCGATGTTCAAAGAGGGTATGTCTTTTGATGACGTTTTGTTGTCTTTATTCCTCTCTCTCTCTCTCTCTCTCTCTCTCTCTCCCTCTCCTTTCTTAACACGATCTTGTTTCTACCACAATAGTATAAGGAAAATAATGGTGACGCCAAAGAGCATCTCCTTCTCACTGGGCGATTTGGAGCCTGTGTTTGGCATTTTGGCGGTTTACAGCATGACCAACAAGCGCAGAATATCCGAGAATTACTACTTCAACGTCAATTCCTCCGAATCAAACGGGCTCATTGCTGAACATAATGAAGTGACGTCCATGAATTCGAAGTTGTCTTGTTGGTTTGAAGCTGTACTAATATCACTATATTACAAAAGGATGCTGTGAAAGGACCAATTGCCAAGAGCGCCATCTTCTCCATATCATGCCCCTCTGAAGATTGCTATCTTGTTCTACGCATAGAGAAGGTGCTACAGGGCGAAATTGAAGCTTGCACAGAGCCTTACATTAAATATGAAACGGTATGCTCAGTACTTCCTGTCTTCACTCGTTTACACTGGAAAAAAACTTAACATTTTACGCTCATCAGTTGAAAGATAAAGACAAGGAAAGGCTTGAAGCTCAGGCTAAAGACGCATGCAAGCGATTGGGCAGCTTCCGACAGCCGATGGCTTGGAGTATCATTCCTCTTTTCAATGAGGACGGAGAGCTTCAAGTTGGCAAAAGCACCACATTCTCTCCGATTTATAGGCAAAAGAGCGATGTTAGCGATAGCAACTTCTTGGCAAGTTGGAAAGAGCAGTCCAAGGCAAATTCTCCCTCCCTCCCTTCTCTCTTTCTCTCTCTCTCTCTCTGCATTTTTGCTAGTCAACACTAGAACTCATAGTTTATACAGTCGACAGGCTCTAAGCGCATGAAAGTAATGCCTGGTTCGTGTGTAGTAGACGTTGTAGAGGTCGGATTTGTGAAAGAAGTTGAAAAAGAGGAGGATGCAAAGGAGGAGGGCAAGGAAGAGGAAACTACAGAAGACGTTGTGGTTGATTATTCATCCAACCTACAAGGCAAACTCAACCCATCTCTAATTCCGCTGAAACCCGAGAACTCAAGTGAAGACGAAGTAAGCCTTCCTGTCTATTTTTTATTTTATTCCTTTCCCTAACCTCCCGGTGCTCGTTTACCCTCTGTGAATGCAGGATGTAATACTAGAAATACAAGAATTTCCTCTGACCCCGTGGCTTGCTCCTCGCACTACTTTTGTAAACAACCTTTACATTTATCCAGAGTGTGCCAATCTC
Organism: Balamuthia mandrillaris; assembly: GCA_031835245.1. Classification (NCBI taxonomy): domain Eukaryota; phylum Discosea; order Longamoebia; family Balamuthiidae; genus Balamuthia; species Balamuthia mandrillaris. Next base: position 19,886 of record JAVKOQ010000660.1, read on the forward strand.
AATGCTCGTAATATCGCCATCCGCGTACAATTGCTCGACATGGATTCTGACCCCGAAAACGACAGCATTGCTTTGAAGGTACCCGTTCAACTCATATATCTGTCTTTCATTAGAAGCTAAACTTATATATCATAATTGTACAGGCCATCTATGCTCATGGTGATTCTGGCATGCCCCAGCGTGGAGTAGGTTTGCAGCAGGACATGTGGAGCTCTATCAACTACCACAACAAAAATCCTGTCTATTACGATGAGTTTAAAGTGCAGCTGCCAGCTACTCTGACTGGTTCACATCATTTACTCTTTTCGTTCTACCATGTCAGTTGCCAGCCCACAAAGAGCAAAGACCAACCCATCGAGGTATCTCTTCTTCTCCTCTTCCACCTCCTCCCTGGTAGCAAGCTAATTTTTCTATTACTATTGCAGAAAAAGATTGTTGGATATGCTTTTCTGCCTTTGTATACGCAGGACAAGTAAGTCCCATTTCTCACCTTTGTATCCTAGCGATGCACTAACGTGCTCTATCTCCACTAACAATAAAGATTTGTCGGCAAGGAACACGCACTTCCAGTTGCTCTGAACCTGACCCCTGGTTACTTAACTCCAGAGGTGCAAGATGAATTAAAATGGATTGACAACAGAAAGACTCTTTTCAAGTTCCGCCTGAAGCTGGTATCGTCTTTGTACACCCAAGATGTCAAGCTTAACAAATTCTTTGCCCAACTGGACAATCTCTCCTCTACCAAAAAAGGAGACACTACCTTGGCTCAGGTATCAAAAAGCATTGTTGTTAAAGAATTCCTTGTTGTAATGCTAAACTTTTGTTATCCCGTTTCGCAGGCTGTTACCGCGCTGAGCAAAGTCCATCCTTTCAAGATCATCCAGTTTTTGCCCATTGTATTC
>JAVKOQ010000661.1:0-20747 GCA_031835245.1 Balamuthia mandrillaris
AAACAAAAAGCCAAACAAACAAAAAAGGTGTGTGATGGTTGTGTGTAGCTGTTTCTAGTTGAAAGAAAAAAGTTAAAGAAGAAGACCTTGTTACAACCCAAGAAAAAGTAACGGTAACGTTATTGAAAAAAAAAGGCGGGAACAAAAAGAAAAGTATGGCGGGCAAGAATGGTGAGAGGAATAACCGTTGACCAAGGATACAGCATGCTTTCAATTCCTGACAGTTTCTTTTACAACGGTTATTCCTCTCGCCAAGCAAAGAGAAACACAGTAGCAATGTAACGATAGAGTTACTCATAATTCATGTCACCCTAATAGGTTGGGACTTTTACCTGAGGGGTGGAATTTTTATCGGTGGGGTGGGAAGTTTATGGTCGTGGGGTGGGATATCTACCATTTTTGCCGCGTCGCGTTGGACTTCCTTGACCAGGTCAAGATGCAGTTCCATAACCAACCGCACATCTACAATGAGTTCTTGAACGTTATGAAGGACTTTAAAGCACAAGTGTACGCAGCGCCCCTCATGCTTCTCTTTCTCTTTCTCCTTCTCCTTTTCCAGGTTGAGGGTCATTGATCTTTCTCTCCTTCCTTCTCCCCTTCTCTTTCTCTGGTTCTCTCCCTTATCCTTCATTTATCTCTAGCATCGACACACCTGGAGTGGTCGCTCGAGTCTCAAATCTGTTCAAGGGCTATCCTCATCTGGTGAGCGGGTTCAACACTTTCCTTCCCCCCGACTTCAAAATAGAAGTCAAAGAGGAGGAGCCAACCAAACAACCGCAATTTGATCAGGCTAGAGCCGGGGGTGGTGCAGCGTAACAAATGAGCTTTGCGCCGCCTTGGTCCTAACGGTCTTTTTTGTAACAAAGAACACGACATGGAGCAACATGCCCCACGCCTATCGCCAGGTATACTCGTTGCTGTGTTCTGTTGTTTGGGCTCACTCCGGAGGTATTGACTTGTCTGCTTTGGCCTCGTAATTACTCCCACCATGCAAGCGAAGCTTCAAGGAGTTGATCCGATCATAGAAGATGACATCCAACGCATCTTCAACCAAAAGGGGGAGCAAACGAAAACGGAACACCTCTGCTACGCCCGCGTGTAATTGAGGCCGGAGCCGACGTCTTGGATGATCTCGTAGCTGGGGTACTGTGCCCTGAGATCGTCCACCTGTCGAGCAAGGTCTGTTCACGCGGGCGTAGCAGAGGTGTTCCGTTTTCGTTTGCTCCCCCTTTTGGTTGAAGATGCATTGGATGTCGTCGAGGTGGTAGAGACGGTTGCCTCCTGGGGTACGGGTGAAGCGCAGACGTCCGTCTCCCGCCTCCGCCCAACGACGAAGGCTTTCAAGACGTTGACCCCACCCCTGCTCTGACGTAGCGGTCTGAGGAATTTCCATACTTATCGGAAAATTTGGTGATTGGTTCAACGGTACCAGTTCAAAGACTTGTTGGGAGACATAGTGAATAGAGTCTTGCCTGTCGACTTGCCCCGGTCCACCTCTCTCACCCTTTCATTTGCTCGGGATTGTGCACCCGCCCACCCTTCCTCCTCTTCCCCTCTGTTTTCTTCTTGGGGTTGCAGTTGGTTGTCCATGCACTGGTACCCTTGACCTCCTCCTCCTCCTCGTTTTTTATAGCAACGCACTTTCTTCTTTGCTAGTTTCTTTTTCTTATTCTTAATCTTATTCAAACAACAAAGGAGGATAACGAGCAAGCTGAGGCCTCTATTAGTTGGCGGGCCGGCTGCACACTACTCGCTGGCATCCGAGGAGGACTCAAAGCGTCTCAAAATATCCTCGAACTCGGGCCTCTTCTCTGGATCACGCTGGAAGCAGTCTTGCATGATCTCCGCCAGGATGGGGGGCGAGCCTTCTGGGGGGGTTAAGTGGCGCTCCTCCTGACAAACCACAAGCACTGTTTGCATCATGCTTAACTCAGGGAAGGGTTCCTCTCCACGGGTGATCATCTCCCAAAGGGTCACACCAAACGCCCACACGTCTGACTTGCTGGAGAACACCTTGGACGAAAGGCTTTCAGGAGCCATCCATTTGATTGGTCCCACTTCGGTTGTGGTTACGTCCTTGGATTCCTCCAACGCCTTGGACATTCCAAAGTCTGGATGTAACGTAATGTCAGATCCTCGCAAGACACAGACGAATTTGAGAGAGAATTGACGGGCTTATCCGAGAAGGAACTACAAACCTGCCACTTTGACATGCAATGCATCATCCAGCAATAGGTTTCTGGTTGCAAGATCCTTTTTTTCGTTGTGAACAGAGTATGCACGTTGATGGTTGAAAAGCAAGCACGTACCCTATGAATGAAGCCTTCCTTATGCAGGTGAAACATTCCCGCCGCGGTGTCTTTGGCCCAAGATATGATCATCTCGTCTGTGATGGACTCCGTGTTGGAACGAAGGTACGACGTCAGGCTTCCATTGGGAAGGTACCTCATGACAATACACGGTGGATCCATGCATACCCCCAGCAAGTTTACGACATTGCGGTGCGGCCTCAAATGTTTCATGACCTTGGTCTCCTTGCCGAACTCCAACAATTCGTCCTCACTCTCCAGTTTGAGGCACTTGATAGCCACGTCCATCGTTCTCCACTTGCCTTTCCACACCAGTCCGAATGCGCCCTCACCGATCTTCTCAGTGAACTCCAGCTCATCGAAGTCTATCTGCCATCTACTCTGTTTTGTTGACTTTCTTGCTTTGCCATGGCTTTTGGGGATGTTCTTCCTTAGAGCAAGGATCTCCGCAGGCCTGGTCCCATAATGCCTTTGCTGGGAATCGAGCCCGAGCTCCAAATCCTTTTTTATGGTCTTTCTGGCTCCGGTGTTTCTCCTCCATACGAAAAACGCCAAGAGACCTGCAAGAATAAGGAGAATAACAACCACAGGAACGGTTACCCCCACAGCAATTGCCGTAGAGTCCTCGCGGTCGCTCTCCTTAGCCGTGGCAGTGTCGGTGCCGTCGGTGCTGCTGCTGCTATTAGAACTGTCGTTGACAAAACACTCCCCGTCGCATGCAAAGTTGAAATTTGCGGTGGTCACTCCTCCTGGAATCAGAAACATGTCCAGGGAAGCTTCTAGCTTGATCTCCAAGAACATTTCGGCTTCCCTGAAGGGGTTGTCAAGAGCTTCCAGGCCCACATCCACCACTTGTTCTTGTGTGTTTTGTACGGCCATAGGGACCCAGACTGTCTGGAACTGACTGGGTGAAAGGGTGACTTCAGCCGTCAGAGATGGCCACAGAAAGTCCTGCCCTGCTTTGGCTGTTCCTCTGACTTGTATGGGTAGGGAGTAGGTGGATTGAGCTTCAGAAGCAGAGACTACCACCGAGAGAAGACCTTCCTGTCGCTTGCTGGTCTGTCGTGAGAAGGAAGAGCTTGTGTTGGTTGCATAAATTGCCGCACTGGGAGGCATGCGAAAGGTAAACGCATAGAGGTTGGACGGCTGAATGGGAACTTATTATACGTTTGGCTCAAAGTTAGCACCTGCTCGTAACCATTCCCTTGAACAACTGATGTACCTTGAGGGAAGTCTGCAACGATCAGTTCTCGCACACCATCACCGTCGAGGTCCAAGGATGTTGCGCTAATGCCAAAATGAGCCCGCTCAGGAAGGGGACCGAACCCACTTTCATTTTTTCCAATGCCAAGCCAGTACTTTACCCCTCCCTCGCGATCAAGAAACATTACGTAAACCTCTCCTGCAACGTTTCCAGCCCCAATGGCAGCGACCCAGACATCAGGGATTTCGTCTCCGTCGACATCGCCCAGGGTCTTCATGGCGCTGCATATTCAACGGGGTTGTGGGTTATCGTTAGTCGCCAAACTTAACAATTGATAAAGCGTCATAAGTTTTTGACTGTACGCACCCCCCGAAGCGAGAAAAGGGGGCAAGAGTAAAGCCTGGAACAGAGTCGGATCTGAAGGTACTGGAGCTATGGAAGCTTCCATCATTTTCTTTGTTCATGAATAGTACGTGGAAACCTCCCCGCAAAGTGTCTAAAGGTGGTTGGAGTGGAAAGTAAGGTCAGTTGAAAGGTTCAGTTGAACGTTGTTGTAATGCTTACCATAGCCAGCAGCTGCGATACCAAGGTCATCCACACCATCACCATCAACATCCCCCAGGACAGTCAATGCAGTCCCAGCGCCGGGCCACAGAAGCTCCGGCACCGTACCCAACTGCAACGCGGACGCATTCTTAAGAGTACCGTCGGGGTGGAGCGACAAGACAAAGCATGCAAGATCAGTATTCTGGGCGGATGCGTCCGAAACCAAGAGTTCTGGCATTCCGTCCTCGTCCCAGTCGCCTAAAACCTGAAGCCCATGACCAAAATTTCTGGATAAGTCTGGGGTCAAAAGCCCTCCAACGTCGCTCGCAAAGCCGCCATGTTCCACCCAACTCACGACATGTCCGGCATTGTTGGGATCCAGGAATAAGATAAAGAAGGAACCCCACGGTGGGCTGACTGAGAAAAGATGGGGAGGAGAGAGTAAGGGCTAAGCTACTAACAGGGAGAGAACTAGGAGAAAAGGTAGCCTACTTGGGGCTCCCACAAGCAACACTGGAGTTCCATCATCTTTCATGAAGCACTCCATAGTTACTGCAAATAGTACGGTGTTGTTGATGAGGCTCTGAGGAAATCCGTGGTCGATACTTGTATCAATGGGGTCCTCAAAGCCACCATTACCGTCGCCAAGGTACACGAAAATCCTTGCATTGTATGGCTCGGGTCCAAAAGGAGGTCTGGTCAGAGAGAGAGAGAGAGAGAGAGAGCATTGGTTAGCAACCAAAAATGAAGGGGAAGCAGAGAGAAGCCACAAACGCTGCTCCTACGAGGAGGTCAAGAATGTCATCTTGGTTAACGTCAAGAAAGCAATGAGAAAGTGCCCCTTGTTCAACAGGCAATTCTCCGTTGGTATTCGTGATGCTTTGAAGCACCCTCCAGGAGCCAACGCCAAAGGTGCTGTTCGTGTTTACGGAGGCTTGGCCGACAACTAAACCTGCATAGGAACTCTCAGCGCCAATAACAAAAATAAAAAAACAGAAAGAAGAACAAATATGTGCCTGTTGGGGGAAGTACAACGCCAAGTAAGGTGCCAATAATATACAGGGCAATCCCCAGCGAAGGGATTGTTCTAGCGCAGAATAAAGGTGCCTTGTCCATGGACTCAAAACCGTTGCTATCAGCAAAGCAGCGGGTATGGGTTTCTTTTAAAAGAATGTCTGACTTCAACCAAAATAAGGTCAAACAGAAAAAACGTACGTTGCGCAAAATTTTGCCTAAACGCGTTAATTACCAATATAATAATATTGTGCACGATAACTGATTATTCCTCGTGGGAATTTGAGCGCTCAAAATACGCGGTGCATGGTGTGGTGAATTGCGGAGCGCCGATAAGTCGCTTTAATGTACGGGCCAGTTGCTGAGGGCAACCATTTCATTTGCTACTTATTGGCTTCGGTTAACTTTGACCGGATATCGCGTTTGCCTCATGCTTTTTATTTGAGCCTTCTTCCACATTTTCCTGTTCAACAACAACTAGAATGCCTTCAGTTTGGGTTTGCCATGCGACAATTGTGCTGTTGCTACTTCCAGTTCTTATCTCCGCTGTGAGACAAGGTCATTTGCTACCACCCGTATTCACTTACATCTGTTGTTTTGCTATTTCTCATTCTATTTTGTACACGACAAACAGAACTTGCTCCTTTCCACAAAGGAGTGAAACCTGTTCCAAACTCCTTCATCATAAAAATGAAAAGCGACTTGGACAATTCTAAAGGTTTTATTTTTTTTTTTTTCTGTATTCCTGCATTGAGTTTCTGGAGTACGCTTATTGTTGAAGGCAGCCACAGACTATTTGTGGCGAGTTGCTTTGAGACTGAATGCAACTAGAGCGGCCCGCACTACCAGAGTTTCCGATCAAGCAGACTCACTTGACCTTGTTGACCATGTTTACTCGGTTGGTGCTTTTAGGGGTTTTTCTGCCAGACTCTCAGAAGGGTAAAGCTTTGTTGTTGTCCGTGTCACTGGTGTGACACCAAAGTTCTTAATTTTCTTCCTATTCTGTGGCAGAGAGCTTCAGAAGCTCTTGAACGACGATGAAGTGGACTACGTTGAAGAAGATCAATACTATCAGTATCAAGCTTGTGTTACTACCAGCACATATGGCCATCCTGTAAGCTCGGAAAACATCCTTTTTCTTTGGTGTTGTGTTTGTTAGCTCACTTTTGGATAGAATTTGGACAGACTAGATGCCTCTCCACCAAATTGGGATGGACAATATGCGCATGACAGCTTGGAGGGTGATGGAGTTGTGGTTTATATTGTGGATAGGTGAGTTGATTTTTCTTTTTATTTGATTAAAAAACAGCCATGCTCATCTTTTTTTTTTTTTTTGCTTATTTCCAGTGGTATAAGAACAAGCCATGCAGAATTTGGTCCCCCATCCAATTGGCGTGCAGCTTTTGGAGCAAATATTATTAATGATGGTTACAATAGCGACTGTAACGGACATGGAACCCATGTTGCTGGTTTGTTATTTTTTAGATACTTTTGGTTGCTTCATTTCTAAACCAACAAATAACTGAAATAATAGGAATTGTTGCGGGCTATTATCATGGGGTCGCCAGAAAGGCAAAAGTTGTGGCTGTAAAGGTTGGCAGCCCATGGTATGACTGTACGGCAGGCCCCACCCTCAGTGCTGTCATATCCGGAGTCCAGTGGGCAACGAATGATCATATCATCAAAGGATTTACACGTTCTGTTGGTAATCTGTCTATTGGAGGATCAACTTCTACTATGCTTTGTTCAATGATGCAGGCTAGCCATGATGCTGGAATGGTGTGGGTCGTTGCAGCTGGCAATGATAATGCACCTGTCTCTTCTACCTCGCCTGCTAACTGTGCAGCTCCTATTGTTGTAGGAAATGCAATGTATGATTCTGGGCAGCATAAGGACCTCAGGTCCTTTTCTTCTAATTTTGGCAGTAATGTGCATCTTTTTGCCCCAGGAGAGCAAATCAACAGCTCTGGAATTGCAAGTGATACTGAGGTGAGTGATGTTACACAATCCATCTTTTATGAAACATGCTAACCTTTTATCAATTCGTATGAGCACAGTGGGTCCTTAAAAGCGGTACCAGCATGGCAGCCCCTCATGTGGCCGGAGTTACTGCACTTGTGAGAGCAGCAAATAGTTGGAGTGCAACAACTGCACGCGATGCAGTGAAGAACATGTATGTGAGTACTGACCCTGTTGAGTTGTACTGTGGAGCTACTCTTAATTATTTTGACTGTTTGGCTACTCCACGGAGACACATTGTTTTCCAGTGTTAAGTATTTCCTTTGTGACCATTGTTTTATAAATACAGAAAATAATATACAAGTGTACTATAATACTAAGATTTTCTGCAATGCTAAGAAAGAATGAGTGAGAATTATATATTTACAAGGCAAATTTGTATGGCTTCTACAGGGCAATTGGAGCGCATAAGCCTATTTGTCCGACCTTCCAAAGTACAAGGTAAAGGCACACTTTGAGAAATGATGCTCCTTTTCTCATGAGAAGTTCAGGATACGTGATTTTTTAACAAGGAAGTGCAGCCCACCACAAGTTGAGAAAACAAGGTTTGTTGATGCCTCTGCCCTGAATATGGCATGGATTATACACTTCACACCTTCTCAGACTCACAGACGTGGTAGTATGTCCGGTTATTTTGGCGGGAAACATTCTCATTGGCCCAAAAGACGTTGTATTGTAATTCGCTGTTCGAATCTTTCCGAAATTTAGCCAAAGCGACATGAGGAGGCAAGAGATTTAAGACGCCTGTTCGACAAACAAAGAATTTTCGTTGTACTTGGATCTTATGATCTTTGCGCCGCCTTATCCTGTAGCGCCGCAGGGTAGACATAAGTATTGAGGAGTCATGTTTTTTCCCACAGAGACAAAGGGGAATAGCGTGCCGTGTTATCTTGGTTTTGTCTACTCCTCCGGCCTTACAGCCACATCCGTTCGACTTTTGGGTTTGTAGTTAGACTGTATTTGTTCGCCGCAGGTTGGCGGTCCGTAGAATAGCCATGAGTCTCCGCGATGAAATTGACAAACATGTGTTAAGACGGTACGAGGTGTGCGCCAAGCTTGGTAAAGGGGTACTTACCTTCTTGTGCTTTTCGTTCCAAGCCCAAGGAGACATACCAACAAAAAAACCTGCAATATAGGCGTATGGCATCGTGTGGAAGGCTATTGATAAGAAAACGCAGCAAGAGGTTGCCCTCAAGAAAATCTTTGATGCCTTCCAAAACGCAACTGATGCCCAGAGAACCTTTCGGGAGATCATGTTTCTTAGAGCTCTAAGCAACCATGAGAACATCATCAAATTGTTAAAAGTAATGAAAGCTGACAACGACAAAGACATTTACCTCCTTTTTGAGTTTATGGGTGCGCTTACTTTCTTGATAATCTCCTTTCCCTCCTCCACGCTTGTAAGCAAAGGAAGCTAAACAAAATGGTTTTCGTTTTGAAACAAACTAACACAGAAACGGACCTGCACGCCGTCATAAGGGCCAACATTTTGGAGGATGTACATAAACAATACATCGTCCACCAGCTACTTAAGGCCCTGTTGTACATGCACTCTGGTGATGTCCTACATCGGGATATCAAGGTTAGCTCTCTTTTCTTCGTCTCTCCTCGAGAAGCGTGTATGTCCCTTGTGCCTGCAACTGTTTGCAACCAAACTGACACATAACGTACAGCCTAGCAACTTGTTACTGAACAAGGAATGTTTGCTGAAGGTTGCGGACTTCGGGTTGGCCCGCTCTATTGCTACTTTGGAGAACGAGAACGTTGAAAACCCAGTCCTTACAGACTATGTGGCCACAAGGTGGTACCGAGCCCCTGAAATATTGCTTGGCTCACAAAAGTAAGTCCTCTCTTTGGGCATCGTTCCCTTGCTCCCTCTGCTAATGTTGTGTCTTATTCTTCAAGATACACGAAAGGGGTTGACATGTGGTCAGTGGGTTGTATATTGGGAGAATTGCTGGAGGGCAAACCAATGTTCCCTGGTACATCCACACTCAACCAACTAGATCGCATCATCGAAGTTACTGGTAGGCCCACCGAGGAAGATATCGATGCCATACGCTCTCCATTTGCCTCCACCATGCTTGAAAGTTTACCTCCCGCCAAGCCCCGGTATTCCTTCTCTCCCTATCTTTTTTTTTTGTTGTTGATTCGCTGCTATGTGGTAGTTAACTGTGTGGGCTATCTTCTTCTCTTCCTCTCCATGTAGGGTATTGTCAGACATGTATCCGCACGCTTCAGAGGAGGCATTGGATTTGCTGCGTCGTCTATTGCATTTCAACCCTGAAAAGAGAATAAGCGCAGAGGAGGCATTGAAGCACCCCTACGTTGCACAGTTCCATAACCCAGAAGAGGAGCTGGTTTGCAAAGAGCCCATTAAGATCCCCAAAGATGACAACCACAAGTACTCTATTGATGGTAAGAACCCCTGTCAGCTTTTTTATGCAAAACGTGCCATCAACCAACTTACCTCCCAAACGCATAGAATACCGCACTCGGCTCTACCAAGACATCCAAGAAAAAGCAGCTGCTCATCATCATGCCGATGGGCACAAGAAGAAAGAGAGACGAGAAGGAGGCCATTCCAAATTCTCCTCCAAGACAACACCCAGCAAGGACGGCCACAAAACCAGAAAGACCAAAAAAAAGTCATCCAGCAGCAGCGGCAAGTCCAAACAGCACGACTAAATTGAGGGTGACGATAAGGCGAACAACAAACGAAACAACGCATTTAAAACGAAACGAAAGAATTTATATTGTGTATCTGGTGCAGAAGGCAGTCTGCTGATCATCTTACTCGGAACCCTTTTTGTTGCCTTTCTTCTCGTCTTTATTCTTGTCGGCAGCTTTGTCCTTATCCTCTTCTACCTTTTCGGCTTCTTCTTCCTCTTGTTGCAGCAATGAAACCTTTTTGGGCATATCAGGGTAGCGCATAGCTTTAACCGCTTCGTTGTGCATCTTTAGGCAAAAGTTAATCCGCATGTGAAAGGCCTCAAGTGGCTCTTGGGTAGAGTAAATGTCGGTGTTTTCCTGTGAAGAGACGTCTTATTAGACCAATAATATACATATAAGACACGGAGCGCTTCTCACCTTGGACTGGATAAAACGTTCCGCATGGTCAATTGTGGCGTCAATAACTCCGTCACGGATGGCTTTAGCAACAATAGACTCAGCGTCATGCACATTGTCAAGCTGCAGCTTCTTGCAGATGTCATCGATGCTGATGCGCGAGTAGGAAACATTAATCTTTCTGAGGCCTGTCTTGATTACATTATGATGCAACCTGAGAATAAAATCCTCGTTAACCACTGGTTTTTTACATCTTTCACATTGGGCACCTACCTTTGGATAAGGGTGTAAGTCTTGTCGTTTCTGAACGTCGTTCCAAAGGTCTTGACGACATCATGGAAGGCCACAAGGTCGCCCACGCGGACAGCCTAGAGAGATGGTAGGTATCAGGAAAAGGTTATGACCGAAGCGTGGGATGGGTAAGCGCACCTGTGTAAGCTTAAGATACGGCTTGAGAACCGCCTTAAAGCTCTTCTGCCTGAAGATAGAGCGTTCAGGAATCTCTCCCATTAACAACTGCACAATACAGGCAAACTTATGAACGGTTTGCCTAAAGCCCTGAGCGGAGTGCTGAGGGGCCTTGCGGATGGCCTCTTGAAGGTCAGCATAAGCACCAGTGTAATCCAACTGAATACCCTTAATTCTTCCTATAGATGAGAGACAAACAAGCATGTGAGCATATGATTTGTCTATCAGCAAGACTAGATATGACAAACCTTGATAGAAACGGAAACGCGCTACTTGATTGCTGGAGGTAGAATCCTCTTTGAGAGTGGTTTTTGCTTGGAGTTTGTCCGCTTGATCATAAAGGTTGTAATGCAAATAATTTCTGAGCAACAGGTTAAGGATCGTCGCCTGTATAAAGATAAGTGAGTAACCCAAGTAAATGATGAAAGGCACGGCACGATTTGAATGCGAAGGAACTTACGTGGGTCTCGTCGTCATGGCGAAGACTGCTAGTGCGATGAGCAGCAAGCAATACCCTTATAAAGGTTATAGAAAAAGAGATTAGAAAAGGCAATACAGAGGTCCAAAAACCCTCAAGACTGGTCTTACATACGATCTAATATCAGCCAGACGATTGCAAAGCTCAAAAGCACGCGAGTAGTAGAAGAAGGCTTTGGCAGCTAATGGGTTTAATGTTCTTCTGTTGTAAGTTTGCAGTTGGCTTATCATGATGGAGGAACAGGCAGCCGCCTATGTGAGCAGTCTGGTCAATACCCATGATCCTCAAATGCACAAAAAAAAAAAAAAGCAAACAAGTAAAACAAAACCTCTTCGTAAAGCTTGTTGTCGAGCAAAGCTACAGTTACGAGAAGATATAAATAGATCTCCACTTCAGCGAGAAACTCTGTGCTGAGAGGCCCTTTGCCCTCCTCTTCTTTGCTGGGTTCAACTGGTTGTTCAACCACTTCCATGCTTTCAGGCAACTGAGAGTACAGGTTAGAAAAAACACTTTGATGAGCGACAGTCAATCGAACCACATTACTCACCTTGGATACAAAGCTCAACAATTGTTCTTTCTGAGGTTCATCCTTGATGTAGTGTTGGCTGACAAGGCGATGGAGAATGCTGGAACTCAGCTGCTTTCTGTTGACAGTGAAAAATCTTCTGAGGGCTCGAGAAATCAAGCGAGTTTCTTTGGCAAGCACCGACTGCTGTACGTCAGCTACCTGACTATCAAGCTCTACATGACAAGAGAGAGGACGCACAGTGAACACAAAGGAAAAGATGAATGATGAAAAAAAAAATGAAAACAAAGGCACACACCTGATAGCGTCAAGGCAGGGCCTTCTTTTGGGGCAGTTTTAGCGTTGGTGGCCTCCTCCTGCGCTTTGAGTGGTTGGTTGGCTGCTGTGGTACTTTCGCTAACCATTTTGCTGCTATATTTTGGTTGGTTGACAAGGGGGGAGGTGGTGTGTGTCCTTGCGTTCTTCTTCTTCTTCTTCTTCTTCTTCGTGGGCGGGTTCGAGAGGTTTTTTTTTTCAGAGCAGCGGCGGCAGAGGCCAGGCGCCACGCCACAGTTTTGTGGCTCATGAGATCAGACTGATCAACAGCGATCAGTCGTTAACATGTCACCCCTCATGCAAGATTGGCCACTGCTCCTCACGATCATGATTCCGAGCACCTAATGCTCCGCCCTCTTCCACACAGCGCTGGCCAAGCTCCGCACTACACCAGCACCAGCAGCAGCACCATGAAAGCAGCTTCCGGGGGTGGATTGGCGGCTCTTCGCGCCGAGATAGAAAAGAAGCGCAAGTTGGCTGCCGCCAAAGCGGGCGGGGCGGAGCCTCTGCAGAAGCGCTACAAGACCAAAGGGGAGATAGAGAGAGAGCGGGAAGAGGAGGAGAGGCGCAAGCAGGAGGAGAGAGGAAGCAAGGGCAAAGGAAAAGCCACAGAGAACGGAGCCTCCACAAAAGAAAAGGCTAGCGACAGAGGAGCAAAGGCCAACCCCAAAGACAAGAGCAACGATACCGTTTCAAACAAAAAGGAAGAGGAGGAAGAGGAAGATTCCTGGAAAGTGGAGAGACAAAAACCTACTCTACCCAAAGGGGAAGTGATCAAGAGGTTACGTAGCCTCTCCCAACCTATCACCCTCTTTGGTGAAACGGATCTAGAGCGAGAGCACAGGCTTTTGCAATTAGAGGCACTTGGTCCTGTTGAAGCAGAATACAAAAGCGGTTCTAAAGACGAGTTTGGCTTGGACATAAAAGTAATGGAGGAGGGTGACACCATCCAACTGAAACCCGAAGAAGAGGAAGAGGAAGAGCTGCCAGAGGAAGTGGACGAGTCTACGCTTTGCAAAGAGGACGCCGTGCTCTACCTTCTCAAGCGCTTGCTGAGAGAATGGGAGAAGGACTTAAGCGCCCGCAGCGATGACATCAAAAGAGTAGCCTCCGGCAAAGTCGCCACCGCCACCTTCAAGCAAACTTGCAGAAATATCAAACCGCTGTTCACGCTGCTACGAAAGCGTACTCTGGCGGGGGAGATCTTGGAGCCTTTGGCCGAGATAGTGTCTTGGATAAAAAATAGAGAGTACCTGAAAGCGAACGACGCCTATCTACGGATGGCCATTGGCAATGCTCCTTGGCCCATGGGTGTTACCATGGTGGGTATTCATGAGCGTTCTGCTCGCGAAAAGATCTTCTCCAACCAGGTGGCTCATGTCCTCAACGACGAGACCCAACGCAAATACATCCAAGCGGTAAAGCGGCTCATTTCTTATGCTCAGAACAAATGGCCAAACGACCCTTCCAAGAACATTGGTTAGCTCTCGTAAATATTCCTGTAAACATTGTTTTAATCTAAAGGGTTGGTGGTGCACAACTACATATTTTCGTTTTTAGACCCTCTTCTTTCTCTGGGCGCCATCCTTATCTCTTTACTGCAACACAGAAGAGGGGAAGAGGTGTTGGTCCACAAAGTATTGCACTTGTTCTCTCAAAAGGTCCGTGGTCATTTCAGGGTGGTCGTAGGTAAATCCTGCACGCTCGATCTTGCTTCCATCCACTGAAAGAGAGTTGTTGTAGAGAAGCTCTTGGTCCAGGTAAGGGGTCAATGGGGTATTCACGATCTCCTCTTTCTGTTTTTCATTGAGCAGGAGAGAGAGAGAGAGAGAGAGAGAGAGAGAGAGAGGGAGAGAGAGAATGAGAGATTACAAAGGAGATTCGTCTCTTCAAAAAATAATAAACAAAGCAGACCTTGCACAACTCAGACCAAGGTTTAAGATGTTTGTCATTGATCTCCTCAGTCAAGCTCTTCATGCTCAGCTGCAGGAACAAGTTAGTACACAAGAATAGAATTCGAGAAAGTGGACGTGATCAAACCTTAGCCACGTTCGAAACCATAGCACCAAGAAATCCGGTCTTAATGCCAAATAGTGTTTCCAGGTGCGAATTGATCTTTCCTTGGGCTGGGTTGGTCACCGAACAAGTCAGCAAAAGTAATTGATATTATTTAAAAAGCCCCAAGTTTCTTTTTTCTCTAACTCTCTCTCTCTCTCTCCTGATTAAATACGTACTAGTATCATTGTGGTCAGCCAAGTTGTAGCTCTCTCCAGCGGGACAATTAGTGGCCACATGCCACAAAGCTTTACATACATCTCTGACGTGAACAGTATTTATCCTCAAGTCAGAGCTCCACAAGAACTTCATTTTCTCATCCAAGTGCTTATAGACAGCACCACAAATGAGACGAGGAGCTAGTGGATGTGTTTACAGTCAGAAGACAAGAAAAAGTGGACGAACAAGAGCTTACGTACAGATGCCTGCAGAGTCACCAGGACCGTAAACAACTGCGGGGCGAATAATGTTCCACTGCAATCTACAAATGAGATAGAGTCAGCCACTTTTAGGTTTTTGTCTATGTCGTGGTAAAAACTGGTACCCATCGGTGGCTTTTACGGCTTGTTCCGCTAACAATGAATACTTAGCAACTCCCGTCCATGGCTTGGTGGTACTGTCCTCTTTGCTTGCTTTCTGTGCACACCATAACCGGCAAGTAATAAGTTGGTAATGTTGTACAACGCGGGGAAAGAGAGACTTGGAAAACTGGAATAGAGAGGAAGGAAGGGGAGAAGGAAAGAGATCAAACCTTGCCGGCTTCGTAAATTTGGGCAGTGGAGACTTCAATAAAGCGATCCACGCCTTGTTTGGCGGCTTCAGCGGCTACCTTCTTAGACAAGTCCAAGATTTTTTCATTGTAAACCTTTCGAGTTTAATGAACACAGTTAGCGTTTGGCATTACTTACTGCCAAATGGTTGCAGTCCAAAGCAAGCAACGCAATGACAAGTACGACACAACAGCAACAACCAGAGGTAGGGCAACAAAGAAGGGGGCTGGGTCGTACCTCGTCAGTTTGGGAATATTTGGTCTCAGCGGCGAGGTTAAACACTAAATTGAACTTGCTTCCCTCAATAGTGTAACACTTGGCAATGGAGGCTGTAGCGGAAAGAAGAGGTAAGCCTAGTGAGTGACATAAGCAGAGAAGAATAGTTACTCGGGTTGGTGAGGTTGCCCTGCATGTATTCTACATTGTCCTTGTCGAAAGCCTCCTGGTGGCTCTGACCGAGGAAGGCAGTGGGGGGCAGAACCTTGTCTACCACGCGGACGTAGGCGGCCAGGTCGTTATCTACCAAATATTTTACAAAGTTGCGGCCGATGAAGCCTACTCCACCAAGAACGAGAACCTTGGGCTTTCCGGATTCCATGTTTGGTAATATGATACTGGTGGGTGGGTGGGGAAAAGAGGAGCAGCCGATAAGAGCAGGGGGAGCAAGGGGGGAGAGTCTGCCGCGACGAGGAGAATACAAACAAAGAGAGAGCAAAATAACAAATTAAAAAACAAAAAAGGGCCAACGCATAATTTACCGCCTGCACGAGGGTTCCGGAACATGATTGAGGGGTTGTCGTGCTGCCTGCAAGGAAATCTCCTGGAGAGCTGGCGGGCGGAACCACAAAAGCTGTTGCCCCCTCAGCTCGCTACCTGTTGGCTAGCTGTTTGTGTGTTGTGTTGGTTTTTGCTGCGCCAGCCCGCACCACCACTGCCGAACAAACAAAAGAAAACAAACAAACCACTATTTTTTTTTCCTTTGCCTTTTTGTTGGCTACCAACCAGGGTTTGGTTTGTATTTGAAACAACGCTGCTGCAGGTTCTTGTTGTTGTTGTTGTTGTTGTTGTTGTTTCGCTTCGTGAGCAGTGTTGCGAGAGTGCAGTTATAAGGTGTAAGGCTGTTGCCTGCCTTCCCCCTTTTCTCTTTTTCTTTCGCTCACTCTGAGCTTTCAATAGATTACTGTGCCACTGAGAAGGGAATAACGTTTCTGCTCTACCAGCCTGCTACTGTTTTATGGAAGACAACAAAAAGGAGAGAAAAATGAGCAAGAAAGATAAGAAAGGAAAGAAAGATGAGGAATTGGAGGGCCTCCAGGCGGAAGATGAAGGACCCTTGCCGGTGGATGACGACGGTGGCATGACAGAGGTCTTGGACCAGGAGCCAAGGAACATTCTGCTTTCCCTCCTCTCGCAAGTTAGGATTGGCATGGATCTCTCCCGTGTCACTCTCCCCACCTTCATCTTGGAGCCCAAGTCTTTTCTTGAAAAGTTGACCGACTTTATGACTCACCCCAGCCTGATTGTGAGGTACGCTTCGAAGCGCCCTGGTTGCTTGGTTAGGGAGCCTTTTCTTTCAGAAGCTAACCTCGTGATCAACCGGATTTCTTTTAAATTTTCGCGTTGTTTCCACCTGTTCCAAGTTCTCCCAAGCTTGAAGATCCAGTAGATCGATTCCTGGCCATTACCAAGTGGTACATGTCTGGCTTTTACATTCGCCCAAAGGTTTGTTAATCTTCTTTCTCCTCTCCTTTCCCTCTCTCTCTCTCTCTCTCTCTCTCTCCCTCTCCCTCTCCCTCTCCCTCTCCTCTCCCTCTCCCTCTCCTCTCCCTCTCCCTCTCCCTCTCCCTCTCCTCTCCCTCTCCCTCTCCCTCTCCCTCTCCCTCTCCTCTCCCTCTCCCCTCTCTCTCCCTCCCTCTCCCTCTCCCTCTCCCTCTCCCTCTCCTCTCCCTCTCCCTCTCCCTCTCCCTCTCTCTCCCTCTCTCCCTCTCCCTCTCCCTCTCCCTCTCCTCTCCCTCTCCCTCTCCCTCTCCCTCTCCCTCTCCCTCTCCCTCTCCCTCTCCTCTCCCTCCCTCTCCCTCTCTCTCCTCCCTCTCTCTCTCTCTCTCTCTCTCTCTCTTTTGCGATAACTCCATTCTCTTGCTAAGTTTGAAACTCCTTGAAATTTTACATCACGTTTTGAAAAAATGTATTACAAAAATAGGGAGTGAAGAAGCCCTACAACCCCATCCTTGGAGAGATCTTTCGTGCTTCTTGGCATCATGACGACAGTTCTAAGAGTTTGTTCGTGGCAGAGCAAGTGTCGCATCATCCTCCGGTCTCGGCCTTTTACGCCTCAAACCGTAAGAACGGATTGGTCATGAATGGCGCGATTCACTTCCGTTCCAAGTTTATGGGCAACTCGACAGCAGCGATTTTGGATGGCGAAGCAACACTACACCTCCTTCACCATAACGAACGATATATTTTCACCTTCCCCTCCGCCATTGCGCGTGGCATTCTTTGGGGTACACTTTTGATGGAATTGGGAGGAAATGTTACCGTTAGGTGTCCCGAAAACGACCTTAAGGCCGAGATAGAATTTAAAACCAAGGTATTCCCGTCCTTGCTTTTTGTCTTGTAAGAACAACCGCTAAAAATGTTTGTTGTTTGGCGGCCTCTTTGATGACGACCATAGCCCTTCTTTGGGGGAGATTACAACGTCATAAGTGGAAAGATTATTGAGGGCAAAAAGAAGACACTTTATACCCTCAGTGGTAAATGGGACAAGCAAATATTTGTCAAAGAGCAAAAAGCTAAGGTATTTAATGCTTTTGGAGCCAGAACAATGGCTTTGCTAAATTCGCTACTACCCACTTAAATTTCTTTCCACCAATCAGAAATCCGAGGTATTCTGGGATCCGGTCGGCGTGCCGAAAGAGAAGATGCTCATCCGTCCCTTGAAAGACCAAGAGGAATTCGAGTCTAGAAAGTGAGCCCTCTTTCCTTTTCCCTTCTCACCCGCTCTCAAGACTAATCCAAATGAACTCTTGAGTTTTATTCCTAGTATGTCATTTAACTGACATTTTTCGTTTCTTTTGTCTTTGTTTCATATTTGTTTTTTTCCCCATATGAAAGGCTGTGGCACAACGTGACGCAGGCACTGGTAAAGGGAGATCAAGAAACAGCCACCGATGAGAAGTGTAAATTGGAGGATGCCCAAAGGCAAGGGGTTATAGACCGAGACAGAGACGGCGTAACCTACGAGCCACGGCTTTTCAGAAAAGAGGAAAACGGAGACTGGGTGTATAAGTACATCAAGTACGTTTTCCTTCTGTCTTGCTTCCATGTTGCAAGTGGGACTAACTTCTCTCTCCCCTCTCCTCGCTCATAGTCTTGACCCAAAGTTCAACGAAGAGGAAGAAGAGGAAGTGGAAGAAGAGGGCATCATTCAGATTAAGAGTAAGGCAGAGTTAAGCCAAGCCTCAAGTTCTGAATGACAAAGCTGGACTCAAAGACCAACTTTTTGGTCAAATATTATCTTAGTTTCGAACATTTTTTGTTTCTCCATATAAGTTTATTTCTATCCCCCTTCTTGAAAAAGGTCTGGTCGGCTTATCGGACACAGAGAGCAACTACCAGCCCTCTAAATGAAGACGTGGGTGCTGTGTGTGTGGGTTGTTACATTTCGGCAATGGCGGCATCAATATCAGGGATGATACTTTTCAACGTCTCCCATTGCTCTTTAGTAAGGCTAATGCCTGTCACGCACAAAGTTAGCAGGAGGCGGGGTTGGGAAAGAACTTGGGTCTTGGGAGATAAACCTTTTCTGCCCGGCTTTACTTCCCCAGTGTTGGTTTTGTAGAATTCACGAATGTCAACGCGTACTGCCTTTCTCCACTCATTCAGCGAGACCTTCCGCAAGGAACCTATCTGCAAAGACAACGTCAGCCGCTTTCTCTTCCGTCACACATAGAGGAGCCAAAGAGCAAGAAAAACAACCAACCTCCCACTCAGGCTTGCCTTCAGCATTGGTAGTGCGTGGCACTGTAGAAACACTGGTTGAAGACTTGTCTTTGGTCGTTTTTTGCCGTTGGGACTTCTTCTCATTGCTCTTTTTGCTGTCTTTTACTTCTTCTTCCTCCTCTCCGCTTGAGGCAGCTGGGCTTTCTGACTGAGAGGGCGCATGGCCGGCCTGATCTTAAGTTCAGGCTGCAAGGAAGAGAGGAGAACAATGAGAGGGACATACCTCAAGCTCATCATCAGCATAAACGCCACCAGTGGAAGCTGGTGCCGCCTCTCGCTTTCTCTTCCCGATGGAAGCCATTGGACCCTGGCAGTGAACGAAAGGCTGCACCCGCTGCTGAAAACCCTCACAACGAGATCCACCCACCCCAAGCTGGCTGCCAAGCAAAGTTTCGTGGGCCTCCCTCCGGCCGACGGCTTTCTGTTTTGGCTGAGGGGTTGCCGCTCGGAACATCGCGTCGACACGAAAATCTTTTCTGCCAACGCATATCTTTGGCCGGTGCACGCCATTCGTCACCTCCCCTCTCCTCTCCTCATTTTTTGTCATTTAGCTTTCTTCGCGTGTTCGCTCCCCTTTGGCCATTCGCGCTCCCAGCAAAACTAGCTACAGACTTCTGTCCTCCTCTTGTGCACTTAACACCATGGAAGATCCTCAAGCGAAGAAGCCTGGCTACGTGGTGAAGCTTATTTCTGGCAATGCTAACTCGAAGCTTGGTGCGCCTTGCCCACTCCTCACCTTAAAACAAACCTCTGCGCCCACCAAGGTTGGTATGGCTGACCCCCGACGTTCTGCTCTATTCAACCAGCAAGGGATATTGCCAAAGAACTCGGCACGGACATTGCCGAGTGTGAAGTGGGCAAATTTTCTGATGGAGAAATTAAGATCCAAATCAAACACAACGTGCGGGGAGCCGATGCCTTTGTGATCCAGCCTACCTGTGGCGAAGTGAACAACAACCTCATGGAGCTGCTTTTGTTGCTTCACACCCTCAAACTGTCCTCTGCCAAGAGAATAACGGCTGTAGTACCCTATTTTGGTTATGCCCGACAAGACCGCAAAACTCGTCCCAGAGTTCCCATCTCCGCCAGCGCTGTCGCTCAACTGATTGAGGCCATGGGTCAGTGTTTCTCTTTCTCTCCTCCTTCTCTCCGCTCCACTCCACTCAGCTCCTTTGTTGTCTGTTGTTGGGTTACAACACACCCTTTTGCCGCACCAACACCAACAGGACCCCATCGACTGGTCACGTTAGATCTGCACTGTGGCCAAATACAGGGTTTCTTTCACGAAACCCCTGTTGACAACTTGTTCGCGGAGGTGGAATTCATTGGAGGGCTCAAAAAGAAATTGGAGAGCGATGGCATCAGCAAGGATAATGTTACGATTGTATCTCCTGATGCTGGTGGAGTTTTGCGGGCCCGTAGGATTGCTGATCAGCTTGGCGTTGCTGCAGTAGTCACAATTTTGAAACGAAGGCAACAAGCCAACACCATAGAATCCATGCAAATTGTTGGTCACGTAGAAGACAAGCATTGTATCATTGTGGATGACATCATCGATACAGCTGGCACTCTTTGCAAGGCTGCAGAGATGTTGAAAGACAATGGAGCTCGTTCTGTGCTAGCATGTGCATCCCATGGAATTTTTTCAGGCAATGCCATTGAAAGGATCAACAACTCTGTACTTGAGGTAATTTGCATTTTCGTTTGTCTCAAGAAGCACTTTTTACTAAGATTATTTCCACACAACAGGAA
The DNA here is from genome assembly GCA_031835245.1 of Balamuthia mandrillaris. NCBI lineage: Eukaryota > Discosea > Longamoebia > Balamuthiidae > Balamuthia > Balamuthia mandrillaris. The sequence continues at coordinate 20,528 of JAVKOQ010000661.1, forward strand.
GTTTGGGTTACAGACAGCATTCCCCAAGAACAGAACTCTGCTGAAAGCCAGAAGCTCAAAGTTTTAAGTATTGCTCCTTTGTTGGCAAGGGCTATTCAGCGTATTCATGACGAAGAGTCATTGTCTGTTCTATTTGATGAACAGCTATAAAGCTAGTTTGAAAATGAATTCCTTAACACACTATCAAGTTTTGTCATTTAAAACATATCAACAAAGTTTT
>JAVKOQ010000662.1:0-20729 GCA_031835245.1 Balamuthia mandrillaris
TATATATAAAAATCCAGTTCCTCATAGCTTTTCAACCAATGTGTTTCCATATCTGATATATATGTTTCATGAGGAAAAGTGGTGGTACCAAGGCAGGAAGAGAGAAAAGTGCAACCTACCATTTTTTTTGAAGCTGATGAGAAAACATTCTTCCTTGGGATTTTGAAGCTTGGTTCATATTTCTTTCACCTTGTCAAGATAGCTATGCTTGGAAGTTGTTTGCCATCATATGGTAGGTAGCAATTTGGCCTGCCAAATAGGCCTTTTCAGCTTTAGGGAGTAAAGCGAACCAATCTGGTGGTCTACAATAAAAGGCCTTTTAGGGCAAATAGTCGACTAAAAATACCTAATATAAGCTGACACGTCAGCAATTATCAATAATTTAGCTCTATTTTGGACTGCAAAAGCTGTCATGAGGACAACACAAAAGAAATCAAAGCCAACAGTAGTAGGCCTTTCTTTGGTGGGAGCAAGGAGCAAGCACAATAGTATTTTTTTTTTTACATTATCCGCTATGTTGCTTCATATGACCAACCACCAACCAAGGTAGGTTTGAGGCCATGTAAAACAATACAGCACATAATACAAAAAAAAAACGGAAGACCTTGTTTGATGGCACGACTAACGAACCCTGAGAAAACCAGGACAGGGAGAGAGATGGTAGCTCCTAAACTCTGAGCGTGTCTTTCAATAGAAAGACAAACTCAACATCTACTGAAGCGATCAAGTACTACTTGGATGACATCTTGGTTTTCACCAGATCCTCTTCACTGGAACAGCACATTAGTAATATCATTAAGGTCATCAATGCCCTCATCCTTGCAGGCCTCCGTCTCTGCCTCAAGAAATGCCAATTTGGATATATCTGAGTGCAACTCCTTGGTCATGTCACAACCTGGCCTTGGGTCGTGCCAATCCCTCTCTCTCACACAATGCTCACAAAGGAGAGATAAGATTGGGGTGGTTCTTGGTTTGCTCTTATTAGAAAGACCTGCTTCATGTGTACAGTTTCTCTCTCTAATTCTGTTATTCTCCCCTTTTTCCCCTCTTTTCCCTTCTCCCGTGGTAACGCAATACTTAGAGATTCCGTTGATTGGCTGGTTGACATCATCCTATTGATCAGACCGAGATCACGCTGCGTGACAGTCATATTATATCAAGAGATGGCTGCCTACCTGACCTAGAGAAGATCTCTACTTTCTCTACTCTGCCTATTTCCACTACACGTAAACAAAAACAGAGCATCCTAGGCTTTATCAACTTGCTTTGGGACTACATTCCTCACTATGCAGAGATCATGGCACCCCTTGAGCCTCTTCGAAACGTCCCAGGACATTTAATCCTTTTGGAATGACCACTGTCAGCAAGCACTTGATACTTTCAAGTATGTACAGACCATTCAGCACTGCAATGGCTGTTCTCCCAGAAAAACCCTTCAAGCAAGTTGGTGAGGTGGATTGCCAAGCTGCAGGAATTCAGCCACATCTGAGTTACCCACCAACTAGGGAAAGAGCATTTAAATGCTGATAGTCTCAGCCATGAACCGTTCACTCTCAGTGCAGTTAACACTGTTACTTGTCCAAAGAACTGCAAACAGGTTACTTTTGCAGACAGAGGGGAAGGCAGCCAGTCAGATGACGAAGACGACTGTGGGATACAGTCACAAGAGAATGGCTCCCTGCAGGCTTTACCAAATATGGAGTTGAATCCAACTCATGGCTTGAGCTGCTGTGTAATAACGATGAATTTTCATGAATCATTAAAGCCATTGAAGGCAACAAGGAGGCATGTCAACATAAGACACCTATCAGTTGGTGCTCATGGAGCAGTGCTTCCTCCAAGATAGACATCTTTTATTCACGATTTGACCTAATAAAGCCAAGGTCAAACAAGCTACCATCCAACAAATCGTGCCCAAGGAGCTAAGGAATGAGATACTTCGTCAATTCCACAATGTTCCTATGGGTGGGCATTTCAGCCTTATGAATGTCAGGAGGTGAAAGCTCTGCAGAAGAAAGCTAATAGGCCATTGGGTCACATCATTGCAAACGAGCCAGGCGAGTTGGTCTGCATGGACCTGATCAGTGAGTTACCCTTGACAGCTGAAGGGTACTGATACACCTTGGTCAGTATTGATGCCTTCACATGTTGGCTGGACATTCATCCATTGAAGATGAAACAAGCTAAGGAAGTGGCAAAGGCCTTACTTGAGATCTTTGTGAGCACAGACCTCCTGAAGGAGCTTCTGTCTGATCAAGGAAGAGAGTTTGTTAACAAACTCAACAATGAGCTTTCAACTTAAACTTAAACTTGCAGAAGAAGCTCGTGGAGTAGACAATGCTCAAAAAGAGAAGACAGAGAAATGGCATGGCAAGCCAGAGGATGAGTTTAAGGTTGACAACCTGGTTCTCATTCACTCCAAAGCTACATCAGTAGGTGAGTCAAAAAAACTTCAACGTAGTTGGAAAAGAGGACCCTACAAGATTATTGAAATCTGTTCTCAGCAGACAATCAAGGTATGGAATACTGCTGGTCCTGAAACAGATAAAGTGGTAAACCTCAACCACATCAAATGATTCATCCCTTGTAATGATGAAGATAGAGAGCTCACTGATGATGAATATGAGGTTGAGAAAGTTTTAGATCACTGCTACACCAGTCAAGGACTTGAATATAGATTGAAGTGGAAAGGTTTCGCCAACTGCCACAACTCTTGGGAGCCTGAACATAACATTATCAACACTCCAGACCTGGTCCAGGCATATTGGAGAGCAGTATCATGATTATTAACCTGACAGTCAATCACAGATGACTTTGGCCTGGAGGGGGAAGTGTTATACCACTTTCCCATAATACCTATCCCGATTTCTCCTTGTATATATATATCTCTTACTTTCATTCTATTAAAGGTCTTTTCCCTATGCTCATCGAGTTGGGCTTTGTCAGGTTGTTCCCCTACCAACCTTATCACACTTCTATTCCAATTTCCTCTTGATGCAAGCTCCCAATGGAAGAATCCTTCCTTCTCAAATCTGCCATGTTACCATTTAATGGAAAAAAGGACTGTTAGATAGTGCAATGAGATGGTTTGAGGGAGAAAGGAAACTGGCGTAAGCAACAAGCAGGGCAAAGAGGCCATGGGGGATGGCAGGATAAAATCATTGAACAAGCAGGCAGTGAAAGCCCATGTTCAATGGCTGTAAAAAGGAAATAATGATGGAAGGGCCAGAGAAGTATTTGTGGCACTCAAGAAAAGAGTTGTAAAGAGCTAACAAATGGGATTTATAATCAGAGTCTTCCTTTTTTGACCACATCCAGGATTCTCTTCACTGCCACCTTAAAGTCATTCATGATGCCTAGCTAGTCATTCATGGCTTGGGGATTGTTCTGCAAGGAAAAAGGAAAGTACTATGGCATTAGTAACAACAAAATCAAAGACAAAAGGAACTGTTGGAAAACCAACAATTTGCGTCATTTTGACTTCCTGTCGACACTTTCCCTGGATACCCCAAATTCTCTCACCCCCTTTTTATTTTCCCCTTTTCCTCATGACACACTCAAAGCACACACTTTGGTCCACACCTCTTTTTCTTGTGAATAAACCCAGAGTCGCTTATGTGCCATCCCTTTCTTGATCCGCAGGGTTTATCCCTCATCAACAAAACAACAAAGTACTATCCTTTATAGTGCTATTGATGAGAAGCATTGTTCATTCTGTGGAAACTTATGCTGCTTTCATGTTTGATGAAAGAAAATATCTACTGTATCTTATTTTTTCAAAGGTCATACAATCTTAATAGAAATATAACCATAATACCTTTTGTGTCAATTTTTTGCTCCAAATAATTCGAACTTGTATAACAAATCATCATCCAATAGCAACTATCCAATGAAATTCAAGCACTAAAACAAAGGCTAATTGGAGGCTATAATTTATGTCGACCTGGAAGATCTCCACCTTTCATGATTAAATACATGAAGAAAGGAAACACTTTGATTTTATCTTGGTTTTATATCAAAATAAAAAATGAAATAAACAAAAGTTGCTTTACTGAGTTAAACAGAGATAGATACTTTTTATTAATAATTAATTCACTGCAACACAAAACTGAGCTATCGTGATGACAAAAAAATATGATGGAGTATTTTGTTCTGCCAAAATAAGGTTCCACTTATTGTCATTTTTGTCTAAATGAACGCTCACACAGAAGTTAGCATTTATAACCATTGTTGCTATACCAGGAGAAATACAAGACGTAAATAAACAAAAGATGTGTGTTAATACAATTAAAAAAAAAACATACTAAATGGAGCAAACTTATGTTGCCTGCCTTCAAGCTTTCTTTCAGGATATTGTGCGCTTCAAACAAAGTCCAAAACAGTTGGCTATTAACTTGAATGTTCCGTGGTCACTCATAGAGCCCTACATGAGCAGCTACAGCAAAACAAATGGAATGGGTAGTAGTGGAATGTCACACGACGTCCTGGCATTTTACTTGGCTCAAGATTGGTGTGACTGTGCTCATTTGCTTCTTTCCAAATACAACCAATCCTTGTTGTCATTGGAAGCAAAAGAAGCATTGGAAGGAGAAGAAGAGGACAACACCATACCTTCTCAGCAGCATTTATACAAGCAACAACAGCCATCACAACAACAGCTCAACGAGCAGTTGCCAACTTCGCTACTGCCACTACCACTGCCACCGTCACCGTCACCATCACTGTTGCCGTCACCACCGCCATTGCCGTCACTGTCACTGTCACTGTCGCTGTTGCCATCACCATCATCACAAGCAGAATATATCTGTGGAACCAATCGCTTGGGTGAAAGACTTTTCAGCCTGCTGAATCGCCTGTGGAAGGACAATAATAATGTGCAATCGCCAATTGTTTCAGCCATGGCCAAGGTACTTAGTGTCTCAGAAGTGCAGCTTGCTGATTCTATGTATCTTTTCTCCAATCAGTTCAAGCTACGCAATAAAGCCCGTTGTTGCATCAACATCGCTATAACCAGGAAAGTACGAGATGCCCATCATCTGAAGCAATCCGTTGCAAAGCTGAACAAGAAGGTTGCATCCCAACAACAACGGCAGAAAGCTCAAAAAGCAGAGAAAGATGTGGTGAACTATTTACATCACATTAACTTTCTACCTTCTGGATCCAAGCTTACTGTTACATACCTGAAGAAGTTCCTCCACTCCAAACAGATCCTCTTTGGACACTTTCAGTGAAGATCAGTACCACTCGTCCTTTCTTGTTAGCAGACATTCATGCATCTATTGAGTTGGAGCATAGCCACTGTGCAGCCACTAATACTGGTGCTGCTGCTGCTGCCGCTTCTGCTGCATTGACTGCTGCTTGCTTTGCCTTTAGCAAGGCGTGTTGGTTGTTGTCCTCCTTGGTGGGTTGGTTAAACTGACCCATTAAGGAAGCACAATAACAAACAACATGCTCTCATGCACACCTACCTGGTAGGTCCTTGTGTTTAACAAAAGGAAGATGGCTACTTTGTAAAGAAAACACAGTATAAACAAAAAGGAGAATCTCCTTTTGGAAATTTGAAAAGGCAAAAAATAATTTTTTAAATATTTTTCCAAATCAAAAATAATTTTTTTTTCAAATTTTATTAATAAGGAAAATCATAAATTATTTTTTATATGAATGGAATAGTATTTTATAATTTTAAAGAAAACATTTTTATTATTGTTATTTGAAAGTTGATATTTCAAAAACAGAATTTAATTGTCAAATTTGTCTTTGCCTTTATCTTTTTTTGATTTGGTTGATTGAGAAGATGTGTTGCTATCAGAATCTGAAAAATCCTCATCACTATTATTATTGTTCTTTTTACTTTCTGTATCTTCTTGTTCTTTTTCTTCTCTTTCTTCTTCTTCTTCTTCTTCTTCTTCTACTTCTTTACTTTTATCTTTTTCATTTTGTTGTGCTTTTGATTTTTTGTGGTTTTTGGAGGTAAGCTTTGGAAGTTCTTCATCTTCCTCTTCAGATTGATTACTATCTTTTGGAACTTCATCATCTTCATCATCTGCATTTTTTGGTACTAAATCTTCTTTCAGAACTTTTTGTTTTTTCTTACAAGCAACTAAGCCTTTTTGCACCTTGTTTCTATCCAACACAGTGGTTGCTAATAATTGCATGCTCTGCTAAGTTTGTGGCTCCAGAACCAGGAAACAAGGCCACAAAATGACACATTGCTAACATTTATAAATGTTTTAGTTCATTACCAAAAGAAACAAGGAAAGGAAAAACAAAAGGATGAACTTACTTTCCAAACAAACAGGCAAACAACCTGTTGTGGGATTTAAAGGCCAACACCACATCTTTAGGCTCTGTGAATGTGTTCAGCAAATAACGATACACATTTAAAGGAGGAACAGGAGAAGAAGAGAGATTCGCCTGATCCACCACTTGTCCTTCCTGAGCTTGAGGTCCCTTGATTGGAATCACCACTGAAGTTGGTTGCCATGTCTCCAAGGCCAACAGAGAAGAAGTAATCGAACTAGAATCATCCTGCAACTGTGTTTGGCCTTTGTTCCACACTGCCACAAAGATGCCATTCTCACACCATTGTGGTTTGTTGTTATGAATGGAATGGTGAGGTTTGTACCCAAAAACAAGAACTGTTTCTAGCTTCAAGTTAATCAAAAGCTGACGTTGCTTTTGTTTATAGGCATTGATTTGATTCACGGCCAAGTGCAAGTGATTATAACAGGTAGTTATCAACAAAACCCTTTCCACATGATGGTCTGGGAAGAATGAGAGAAAATTAGACAGACAGCAATCTGAGTTCTTTGGAAAAAATAACCCAAAAAAGACTTACTTTGGCAGTGTACTTCCAAGGAATTAAGCATCAAGGGAGCATGTGTTGATAAATTATCATAAATGATCACTTTGAACTTGGTAGGAGGGGAATGAGAAGCAAGCACGTCCTTTCCCCATTTGTTGAGTTGGTGGGCCAATTGTTTGGAGAGTTGAGGAAGAGTGTTGAGTTTGGGTCTGCCACGATGATGGTTTTTTGCTTTTTTGGCCTGGTGTTTGGAAGAGGTCTTTGGTTGTTGTTTTTTGCTTTTTCTTTTTTTTTTCCTTTCAATATCATGAGATGGTTTTGGTGAAGGAGGTGGAGAGGGTTGAGGTGTAGTGGTGTTTGAGTGGAATGGAGGAGAAGCTGGTTCATCGGAGGGTATGTGTTGCTAGCAGCAAGGAATGAATAAATGAATGAAAGATAGCAAAAGGAAATGTTAACTAAACTTCAATGCTATAGAAATCAATACACTTTAGAAAAGGCATACTTGAATTGCCTGGTGAAAAGCAGTATCTCCAGATAAGCCTTGTTTCTCAAAGAACTCTTCATCATACTCACCACTGTTCACCTGATCTTGGACTTCCTCCAAGTGGGCTAAAGGAATCTCTTTTTCAGTATGATACAATTCCAGTTCTTCATGCATAGCTTTTCGACCAATGTGTTTCCACATCTGCATGTATGCACGTTTCATGAGGAAAAGTAGTAGTGACAAGATAGAGAAAGAAAAGATTGCAATGCAGCTTACCAATCTTTTGAAGTTGGTTACAGAACATTCTTCTTTGGGATCCTCAAGGTGCCTTGCCCATATCTCTTTCAAGGCTGCCAACAAGGTTTCATCTGATAAGGAGCTTGGCATTTTCTCTCTGAAGTAGTAAGGAGTAAACACCCAGCCCTCCTTCTCTTTGTGGTTTGCTGCAGACTTTGTGGAGGGCAACCAATGACAGAGAGCATCGCTGATATGGTGCTGGAAGAAGTGACAACAAGTTGAAGGAAATTCGAAAGTGTTTTGTTCCCATAATAAAGGGGCTTGAATGTGCTTTTTTATGTCCAACCTCATGATTCTTTCTTTTGAGTTCAACTTGTGAAAAGACTGTGAGGCATAACGGTTTGTATTGTTCTCAGTTGTCAAATCTGTTCAGCCTGCATTTTGTTTGAAAGAGAGACCAGCATTGCTATGCCATTATCCCTTTTTCTTTTGTTTTTTTGCTTGCATTCAATTTTTGAGACTAGCACGTTGGCTGCACACCATACAGCGCAGATCAGCCCTTTCCCACTCTCTTTTCTTTTGTATGGCTGGCATCGGCTGTACGGTGCAGATCAGCCCTTTTGTATGGCAGGCATGGGCTGCGCCGTATGGTGCAGATCAGCCCTTTTCTGCTCTCTTTTCTTTTGTATGGCTGGCATGGGCTGTGCTGTATGGCGCAAATCAGCCCTTTTCTGCTCTCTTTTCTTTTGTATGGCTGGCATTGGCTACGCCGTGCAGCGCAGATCAGCCCTTTTCTGCTCTCTTTTCTTTTGTATGACAGGCATGGGCTGTGCTGTACGGCGCAGATCAGCCCTTTTCCGCTCTCTTTTCTTTTGTATGACAGGCATGGGCTGCGCCGTACGGCGCAGATCAGCCTTTTTCCACAATTTTTTCTTTTGTATGGCAGGAATGGGCTGCGCTGTACGGCGCAGATCAGCCTTTTTTCACAATTTTTTCTTTTGTATGGCAGGCATGGGCTGCACCATACAGCGCAGATTAGCCCTTTTACTCCATTTTTTCTTTTGTTTCACAGGCATTGGCTGCACCATATAGTGCAGATCAGCCCTTTCCCACTCTCTTTTCTTTTGTATGACAGGCATGGGCTGTGCTGTACAGCACAGATCAGCCTTTTTCCGCAATTTTTTCTTTTGATAGGCAGGCATGGGCTGTGCCATACAGCACAGATCAGCCCTTTTCTGCTCTCTTTTCTTTTGTATGGCTGGCATTGGCTATGCCGTGCAGTGCAGATCAGCCCTCTTCGGCTTTCTCTACTATTGTATGAAAGGCATTGGCTATCCTTCTTATCCAATGAAAAGCAAATTTTTTCAAATTTTTCTAGCAAGCAAGAGTGTTGAGTGCGTCATACAATGAAAAAGCACCCTTTCCTTTCAACAAAGAATTTAGCAACCTTCATTGTGAAGGGCAGATCTTGTGTCATACAGCACAGCCAATATCCTCTTATACCCTTTTGATTATTTATCTATTCTGCCGCCATTTTTTTTCTTAGCTTTTATTGATTCTTCTGGCTGACTTATGAGGTTTCTTTAGATAGGACATCATTGCAGTAGAAAAAGAGCACCATGGCCTTCCAACCACCATCCAAACTGAAAAGCACTGCACGTCGGTTTTTTTCAGAACAACATATTCGGACTTCAAAGCACAGTTACTGCTGTCAACAATACTGTCTTTCCAGCATTTCATCAGAGGATTTTCAAGAGATGCGCACCTATTATTGGACACTGGACTCAGAACAAGCCAGAACCAAATTTCTCGTGGATTGCTTGCTTCTTTCTTATGGCCCTTATCAAGAGACCAGAGCTGTCAGGCCCTCCAAGCAACGATAGCTTTTGGCTGGTCATCTGGTTTGTTACAAAGCAATCCAATTATGGCTGGCCCTTTCCAATAAGAAGTTTTATGCCTGCATGGACTTGTGGAAAACGGGAGCCACTTTACCTCTTCATCGCAATCGTGGCCTGGTTTGGCACTCTACCACCTATTCGCAAACCAAAGCCTGGCTCACAGTGTACTTTGCCAATATGGGAGAATCCTTGCCAAACTCTGAAGTCATTCAGATTCCAATGATATTGAATCGAAAAGCCTTGTATCAAGAAATGGTATTAAGCCTGGAACATGATCAAAGCATCAGTTATGCACGCTTTTTGCAAATGTTGCATGAAGATTTCTCTTATGTTCATTTTTCCAAGGTAAGCTTTGTTTGTTGAGAGAGTTTGTCAAAAGAAAGGAATGATTCATTGTTTTTATTCTAACAACCTGTTGATGAATAATTGTTATTGCTTTCTGTATTAGCAAACCAGATTAGGAAAATGTGATCAATGTGCTCAGCTTCTAGTTCGTTTTAAACAATGCAAGAGTGTGGAGGCATTGCAAGGCTTACAAAAGGAACGAAGTGATCATTTGCACTTTGTTCGTTTACACAAAGAGAAGTATTACAAGCATCGTGCTAAAGCCAAAGCCTCTCCTTTCAAATACATTTCCATCATTATGGATTATACAGAGGCCATTCCTCTTCCCCATCATCATACTCCCCCAAAAGGCTGGACCATCAAAGTTTATTGGTATCTCTTGTTTTGGACTAATAGATCATGGGCATCATCATTGTTATCTGTGTTATCATTTTGATCAGTGGTCACGTGATGCCAATTTAGTAATCAGTCATTTTACTTTCTCATGCAATGCAAAGAAACCAGTGGTGCTAGTACAAGGAAAGAAGGCTCATTTTCAAGAGTGGAGACTGAAGGGGGAGGCTGTGAAACGGGTGAAGGAGGCCAAGTACCTGGGACTGTGGTTTGAAGAAAGTGGGGAATGGACAACTCATGCCAAGGAGAGGATCACCAAGGCCAAGCAAGCCCTCTACAGCCTTAGGCAGCGGGGAGCCATTGCCCAAGGCCTTGGTACACGCACTGCCCAGATTGCTGCAGAGGCTATTGTCAAGTCTACCTTGTCATATGGATTATGTATGACAGAGCTTTCCAAATCATGGTGGAAGAAGATCGAAGCAGTGTGGAATGAGACAGCAAGAAGTGTATTGCAAGTTCATCGAAGGACTGTGGCGGGGGTTTGTAGAGCAGAATTGGGCTGGTTGACCATCAAGGCCTACTGTGAGTTGGAAAGACAAGCAGTAATTCATCATGCTGAGAGGCAAGATGGCCACTTTGAGCTACTTGAAGAGGTAAGCCAAGCAAGTGAAGAGGAAGGGGAGAAGAATGAAGGTGAGGGAGGTGCCGGAACGACAGTTGTTGAAAAGAAAGCCAAGAGGATGAGGGCCTTAACTCGAGTAGCCAAGATGGAGTATGCAGCTGAAGGAGAAAGAGGAACAAGAGCATGGCTATGGCATAACTTCTTGACAAATGGAAGATGTTTGGTTGGACAACAACGGAGCTTAGTGATTACCAACCCAAGGAAAGAACGTTTGATGAATGCTATTCGCTGTGGTGGACTGCCTATTGGAAAAAAGTGGGGATCCATTCAGCAGTCTGAGGTGGATAGCAAGTGCCCTGCATGTGATGCTGAGGAAGAAACAGCAGAACACTTCCTGTTAAGGTGTCCTAACCTTTGGGAAGATCGCTTTAGAATCTGGAGTGTGGACAATGGAAGTGAAGAACAAGTCAGAAAGCTGATTATTGAAGACTGTACAACAAAGCTCCTGTCAAGTGGAAAGAAATGTAACAGAGCTCAAGAGATGGAACAATGTAAGCAAAGTTGTAAACGAGTCTGGAGATTATGGGCAGCAAGAGCAAGTTGGAAGCATGGAAGTTCTTCTGCATTTTATCAGTCTTTGGAAGTAATGTAAGCAAGGAAAAGAGGAAAAAGGAAAGGGATAGAAAAGGATAGCTAGATGATACAAAGTTGGTCTGAAATCTCATTCAACACCTTTCACTTGTGAATTGAGTAACAATTGGGAAGGCATTGAGGATGAGGGAGTAAGAAAAGTAAGAGTACACTATGTATGTACAAGGCTTACTTTTTATGTATAGATTGGTGTTGCTCTCAGAGCAAATAAACTTTTTATTACTACTACTACTACTTTCTCATGCAAACATTACAACAACCCATTCGAGCCCATCCCAACCAAACCCTCTACCTTCAAGCTGACAACTGCTACAAAGAAAACAAAAACAAGTATTTATTGGCCTTTTTATGTTGGTTGGTGCATCTCAAGATGTTTTCCAAGATCAAACTTTGCTTTTTGCCACCTGGACATACTCATGAAGATGTGGATCAAATGTTTTCTACCTTTCATAAAGCATTACTCAAATTTGATATTGAAACCTTGGAGCAATTCTTTACATTCATTAACTCTTCTTATTTAACGGATGAAACTCGTCCAGAATTACATCCTTTGGAATGGGTCTGGGATTTCAAAGGTTGGTTGCATCCTTTCATGGTAAATCTTGAAGGTCATTCCCAACCTCTATTTTTCAAATTTATTTATCCTACTCCTACAATGACCTGCCCTCCAACATGGCCCATTTTACAAGTGAAATCCAACATTCATGCTCCTTGGAGCAAACCCATTTCATTGATAAAAGGATTTCCAAATCTATCTTTATATTCCACTCATATTCCTCATTTGACACCCAAATCTTGTGTAGAAGAAGAATGCATTCAAGGTACTCAATCTACTTTTTCTACTATTTTGCTTTCTTCCAAACTTCGCTTACAAGCATTGATTTATAATTTACAACACTCTTCATCCCCTTTGGATAATCCTTTTTTTACTTTGTTTCAACCTATGACTGCTTTAAATCAACAACATACTCCTTCATTCTCTGCATCCACTTCTTTGACTTCAGCTGCTTCCTCCTCTTCAATCGAATTTTCATCTCAAGTCACAACATCTGGTTGTGCTACTTGCATACCTTTCCATATTTTAGCCAATCACATTTATGCTATTTGTCCAAAAGATGGTTCTTCAGAGGACTTTTGGCTTGCATTTGTTCATTCCACAACATCTCGTAAAGCTACTGTATCATGAGAAGAGATGTCAACCAGGAGGCAAAGGGCGGCTGTGATGAGTGGGACATGACAGCTTGAACATGCTTAATGCTGAAAGGTGAGCCCATGAACTTGAGCAGTATGTGAAGGTAAGTTTTTCCTGGTGTAGTAGATAAACCAGCATGATGATACTATGTCAGAGCCACTTGGTGAGTTGCCTGAAAACCGGGTTGTGATACACCTGAGGAATGGTGTACTGCTTACACAAAACAGGTTTGGCATTGCTAGTATTGAGATAGATAATACTCTCTGGAATTCCCCAGAGACACAGTGTAGCTTGTTTACAGTAGAAATGCCTACTAGTAACTGTTTCCACCTTGATTTTCTTATGAACATAGTCTTGCAAGACAAAGAAGCAGAAAACCTTTTCATTGCATGTTTTGCTTGAATCAAAAAGGGGCAGCAAGCCAGACTAGTTGTTAAAGGGGAAAAACACAGAAAACCAATAATCCTTTTGCTTTCTACTTGGATTATATAATAGAAAAAATATTTTTTGTTTAAATTAAGTTATAAAGGATTATCAAAGAGTATTTCGGTATATATATATATTATTAATTATAATTGATTAAATATAACCATGAACAAGCAAGTTTTTCCAAATTTCTGGGTTTATCAGTATTTTTACATAAAACAACTTGATTGTTCTTAAAAAAGTGTAAGTTATACTACTTATTGAGCATTTGAAAATTTGTTAACTCAACCATATTATCCCTTCAATGAATAAACAATTATTATTCTATTTGATGTGTTTTAACAATACTGTAAGATTTAGTGCCTTCCTTTAATAACAATGAAAGAAGACCAAGGTTCCAAAATTGAAGAGAGCCATCTTGATGGCCCGTAACAAGTAAGCTACTTCCCAAAAATGATTTGTCATAACACACACAAAAGGCACTAACATAAGAACCAGTGACAGAAGAAATTGACATTTGACTTTTTCCTGTTAAAACGTCAAAGATTTGTACCATCTCTTCTTTGACTAACAAAATGTAAGGACTTGTAGAAACTAATGCACCATCAGGAGAGCAAGAATAGGAGTTCATTTGTGTAACATCATAATTGTTCTAAACAATGTATAAGTGACAAGTATAATTACAACAACAAACCGTTAACTAACTCAACACAAATATAAACACAAAAATAGATGCAAGTAGAAAACATACCCAACAGCGAACATGGCCTTGGTTGCACATGGAAACCAGTGTACGGTTACCAAGAGGTAGGAGTTCCTTGATAGGATGGATGTGCCCACTCAAAATGAGAGTGGACTGGCAAGGGCCACCAAACTCAGAAGAGGGAAAATCCAACCGTCGAATGGTGCCTTTAGCAGTTCCATAAAATAAGGTTCGCTGTTCTCGATTAACTATAACAGTTATTTCTTCTCGTTCTGGGTCTCTAAAATAGTCAGAGAAAAAATTAGCCAAAAAAAATTCACAAGAAAACGCCCATGTTTTTACAAACCTGTACAGTTCTTGAAGGCATGTATTGTGGTTGTGTCCAATCATTAATTGATAGACAACGCCTGCACTACAACACCACGAAGCCACATGGCCAGTATCATGACAAGCAACGGAGATACTGGCGGGTTGAGTGGATAAATTGCGAAGACTGAGGCTAGCTAAGCTGGCTATCACTACCTGACCAAGCTTGAAGTTCACAGCCACCAGATTTTGACCTTTCCTCACAAAGAAAAGCATATCAATGCCTTGGTAGCACTTGGTCTCAATTTCACCGATCTTTTCTTGTTGGTTCCACACGTAGAGTGTCCTTCCAGCAAATATCGCAACAAACCATCTGCTGCCTTGTGCAAAAAGAGCAACCTTCTCCACTGCCTGCTTGCTGTGTACAGATGGCTGAGCCTGCCCCATGACAGTAGCTGACAATGTACTTACAGACGCCTCTGTTGATGAGCTGAGTGGCTGGGCCACTGGCAAACAAGGAAACATAATAAGAATATATACAAAGTGGCAAAGTGGGCATACAAACGGTAGGGTGAAATACAAACCAGATGTATGCAGAAAGTAGTCACACTCAAACTCTTTTCGCCAACCTTGCTCTATGTTCCAGATATAGCCAAGCACATAACCATCTTCAAATACTACGACAATGTGATTTTCCATTGCAACCATTTGAGTGACAGTGCTATGCCAGTCCTGCGTCATGTAGTTAAACCTTTCTCAGACCAATTGTCAGCTTTGCTCTAAATAGATTAGCACTAGAGAGAAGAAAAACAACGCACAACTTTCCTCCACAAGCATCACTATCCTCGGAATTAAGAGCCCTCACCACGGGTGTTACACAGTAGAAGTCAGCTTCCTGTTTCACAGCTTCACGTGACATTGTCGGCGGAATGATCAGCTCTCCCGTTCGCATGAAGTTTAAAATGGGTTCAAAATACCGCCCTTCCCTATCTTTGGAGTAGCTAGTGAGACGCTTCTCAGTTGCGACACTGCTCCTGGTTGTGGAAGTGTGTTAAAATAGGTACCTACAAAATATGCCCCCTCTTCGTCCAGAGTACTTGGGATATCTCCAGTCTGTTCCGTTCAGGAGAGTAAGAGAACGACGAAGAGAAGAATAGAACAACGAAGAGCAAAGATGAGAGAGAGAGAGAGGCGAACATGAAGAGAGAGAGAGAGAGAGAGAGAGAGAGAGAGAGAGAGACGAACCATCAAAGCTGAAAAGAAAGAGCCGTTGGTCATGTTGGTAAGTGTGGCCTTAGTTGTGGTATATTTCCATCCACCAATGTTAAGTTTCACCAAAACCATCCTCTCTTGTTGCTGTTGCTTGTAACGAGCCTGCAACTCCATACTGCGCCGTCTTTGTCTGTCTTCCATTCGGTCTCTTTTGCTGGTACCAACGGTGCGGTGGCCATGTTTGCTGCCTCGGTTGTAGGATTTATGCTTGTGGTGTTGTTCCTTGGAGGTAACTAGGTTTTTAACGCCCCTTACGAGCGTTTCAGGGGAGGCCTCTTGGCTTGTCTCCTCCTCTGTTTCCGTTTCAGTCTCCGTTCCCTCCATCTCCTCTTCTTGTTCTTTCTCTTTCTCTTTTTCTCTTGATCTGTTGTTGCGCAGCAGCGGCACCTCTGGGAAGAGGCCCTCTTGTGGCAAAGACGCCTTGTTGTTGTTGTTGTTGTTGTAGGCTGAAGTTGCCATTCTAACACCAATACAGCGTGGCGCCAGCTTGGTAGTGTTGGTGTTTTCCTTGAGTGGAGGGCCAGCCACCAGCTCCCCTCCGCGACCCACGCAGCTGCAGCTCACAAATTAAAGGGTGGCGTGGCAGCGTCGACAAAAAGAAAAAGGGAGAAAGCAAGCAGAAGAAGAAGCCGCGCCTGCTGGCTCTGTCGACTTTTGTGTGTGGCAACAGCAAGCTAAAAGATGAGCGCTATCAGTAACAGCAGCCAAAAGTATTCCAACCCGTTGGCTAAATACAAGCTTGTGTTCTTGGGAGACCAATCAGTCGGCAAAACCTCGATCATCACCCGGTTTATGTACGACAAATTTGATAGTAGCTACCAGGTTTGTTGTTTGGTGGGCTTTCAGCACGTTATCACTGGTCTTATTAATCACGGTTGCTCCTGCAAGGCTACTATTGGTATTGACTTCCTCTCTAAGACGATGTACTTGGAAGACCGAACCATACGCTTGCAACTATGGGACACCGGTACCTGCTTCGCCCTCTTTCTTTCTTTTCACAATTGTTCCTCTTCCTGTTGCTTTGCTGACGCCAACCTTTTCACAACTCTCTGTTCATTGCCAAAGCTGGACAAGAAAGATTTCGTGCGTTGCTTTTTGCAGTGTTCAGCTGCCCAAAGACCATTTCACCTCCACTCACCCTTTTCTCTCTCTCTCTCTCTCTTCTTCCAAACGTTTGGAACACCAGGTTCTTTGATACCCAGCTACATACGCGACTCCTCGGTGGCCATCGTTGTTTATGACATTACAAGTAAGTTAGCCCTTCTCCTCACCAAATCAGTAGCTCATGTTCTGTCACGCGTTGTTGCTTAGACCGCAACTCCTTCAACGACACTATCAAATGGATTGAAGATGTACGAGCCGAACGCGGCAATGACGTTATTGTGATGCTGGTTGGAAACAAAACAGACCTCGCCGACAAAAGGTACTTGCCACCGCCCCCAACAACCCAACGCTGAGCAAACATCCTATCTGGTCCCTTTTGGTTTTTGCAGGAGCGTGTCAGTCGAGGAAGGAGAGCAAAGGGCAAAAGAGTATGGGGCCATGTTTATCGAGTCATCCGCTAAAGCTGGTTTCAACGTTAAAGCGTTGTTCCGGCAAGTGGCCGCTGCTCTCCCTGGCATGGAGAACGTAGTGCCGAAGAATAGTGGTATGCCCATTTTATTTTTCCCCGTTTTTTTTTCTTGCATCGGCATTCACTCATTTGGATTGGCACTCTCTACGCCATTCAAACGGCAGACGTTATTTTCCCAGACACAAGCGAGACAAGTGCATCTGCCCAAAATGCAGAGAAGCCACCTTGTTCCTGCTGATGGCAACACGCTGCAGCACGAAAATTCCATGCATGCTTGTATGCCACCCGCACCCGTCCCTTATTACTTGTTTCTGCTTTCCTATTTATTGTCCACAGCTGCTCCAACAATGTTTCCTTTTACGAAAACCCTCCGCCTTTTACAACCATGGAGCCCAACCTATGTACATCTGTGTACGTTTCAAGTCGTTAGCAGAGGGAGGGAAGGGAGGGAAGGGAGGGAGGGAGGGAGAGAGAGAGAAGAGTACTTGCCTGTGAAAGGTTATCAATGGAAATGGCTTCGTTGATCTGTTGGTGAACCTGTCCCTCTATGGAGAGAGGCAAACCAGGTTTTTCCAGCCCTTTGAGCCTGCGATCTATGTTGCTGATGGTACGCAATCCGTCTGGATTGTCGACTTCCCCTCCTTCCTTTCCTGCTGCGCCGCCAGTGGAACCCTTCATTTAATTGGCTGGTCAGCAAAAAAACAAAATAAAATCACAAAAAAAAAAGCATCCAGAGAAGGAAAAACCCACATGCTTTGACCTGGAACTCCATTCCACCAAAGGGTCATAAATGAAGGTCTCCAAAACGCTCATCAGAGTCTCTCTATTCGTGCGAAGTACCCGCAGTGTGATCTCGCAAATGGCGCGAAAGATGCCTTCATGCTTGGTCAAACCCAGCGCATCGGTCATGTTTGGTGTTAGCCTAAAAGGCACCTTTTCCGGTTTTTCAAATTGTTGACCTTTCCAGAACAGGCAGTTAAAGTCCACATGCACACACTCTCCTGTTTGCGAATCGAATAATATGTTTTCACCATGCCTATCCCCAAGTCTAAGAACCAGCTTCTCCGTCAGTCCTAGGGAGAGAGGAGAGGAGGAGGAGAGGAGAGGAGAGGAGAGGAGAGAGAGGAGAGGAGAGGAGAGGAGAGGGAGAGGAGAGGAGAGGAGAGGAGAGGAGAGGAGAGGAGAGGAGAGGAGAGGAGAGGAGGAGAGGAGAGGAGAGGAGAGGAGAGGAGAGGAGAGAACATTACCCCACAACATAGCCCACCATTGACATAACAGCAATGGAACGAGCGTAGGCAAGACGGGCCTCGAACCAAGCAGAAGGTTCGGGGAAGCGTTCCAAGTACCAACGATGGAACACTGGTGGAAACAAAGGCAAGACCCCATCTTTGTATCTCTCTTGTGCAGTCTGGCCGCGTCTATTCCATATGTCTCGTATTTGTTTATTCTGTTTCAAGGAGAGGGTAGAGGTAAGGTCAAACGCATTATAGTAACCAGAGTGAATGAATTAGTACGCCAGGCAAAAGACCCAACTGGTTGTAGATGGAATTAAGAATGGGACGTAATCCAAGGGTGTTTGGAACCCACTCAATGAGGCCACATTCCTCGTTCAATGGGACCACAGCATATGTTCTAATCCCTAAATATATATTTGCAATCAGAGGCTTATAGTGAGCCAGTGTTTAAAAACAAAAAGGATGATGATATGTACAAAGGTTTCTCCGGCGACTCTGTGGTGTTTTCATAAGCAGCTTATTGATCATAGAGTTAAACTCCATCATGCGGTTATCCTTGCGAAGGTCATCCTTAGGTTTGCATAAGAAGAGGTAGTTGCGGCCATCGTTGCCAGTAACGGTGATTTTTTTGGGTCTCTGAAGGGAACTCATGATTTCTACTTTGTCTTGAAAGGAATCCATCGTGACAGGAGAGTCAGCAAACGGTTTGTGGTTGCGATCAACCTTGCCGCCTGCTGGAAGCGTCGCCACGAGCTGATGCTGCAGTGGCACTATCAGCTCTTGAGGAAGCATCCTTTGAAGTTTACGAAAAGTACGATTGATGCTGAGCGTGGTGGTCGTTTTAGGGGCTTGGTAATCACTGAGCACAAGCAATTGCTCGCACAAGGCCTCGGCGTTTGTTAACAAATCATTATAGCCGGCTTCCTTGGCCTTGTTAAAGATGGCAACAGCCCTAGCCTTTCTCACGCTATGATAGGAATGGTGAAGTGCTATCATGGGCCAAGTGGCTTGTCGAGGATAGGTAACCAGAATTTTCAAGATGAGTTTCTCCAACAATGCGTACACGTCCGGGTGTGGATGACAGATTCGTGAAATGAGTTGAGAGAAGCATGTGTACCAAGCATAGGTTGGGATCTGCTCCATGAGCTTTGCCATAATGGTGGTGGTCCTGGCCAAACCTTTGGCATCTTTGGCAGCTCGGCTGCTACTACTTCCGCGCCCCTTTCGTACTGGCTTCTTCTCCGCTTTTCCCTCAGCATTTGCGGCAAGACTGCACTGAGCACCATAATCAAGCCACAAGGTTAGCAGCCGGGGAAGTGATCGGAAAATATACTGGTGACCATGGATCAACGATCCACCGTAGTTGGCCAGGATATGCGCCAGCACGTCTGCCTGCTGCGCCTAATGTTGTTATGATTAAACTAAAGGTTAACAAGGCGGGGCGTTGGAATGTCACGTGCAACTTATATCACATACCTGCGATGCAGGCTCTTGTGCGTTTTGTCTCAGCAGCGTGTCATAGTACTTGCCTAGAAAGAAAAAGCCCTTCTCCCAGTTGCCTTGCATCTGTTTCACCTTCTCATACTGCTTTATAACTTCCTCGGAGGAGCTTTGTCCTGTTTCCTCCGCCCACTTGCCCAACAATAACAAGGTCTTGGCGTGTGGGAAATCCTCCACCTTTCCGATTTTACCTACCGAAGATACCAGCGACGACGCAGAGCCTTTTGGTCCCCATAATTAATTCACAACTAGGCAGAAAAGGAGGAGAAAAGGAAAGAAGAGAGGAACCATCCGAAGAGCTGGTGGACGAGTCCAAGGGATACCCAGCTAGTTCTCGTTGTATATGGGCAAGGGCCTCATGGTAATTGCCTTGAGCCCACATAAGTTTTGCTTTCTCCAGGTGCAAATTTAAGCTGGGCACTTGGCTGAAATACCAAAGACAAAGTACTCAGGAGAAATGAATGAAGCGAAAGTGAAGAAATGCGGGTACCTGGCGTGCAGTATAGCGCTGTAAGCAGTTTGGTAGTGTTTAGCAGATCGGGCAACTTTCGCTATTCGAAGCCAGCAATCGCAAGCCTCGTTGGTCAATCCACAAATCTCAAAGAGGACTCTTCGTAGCGTGAGAATAGGTTCCCGTGTTTTGAACGAGGGTTGCGTCACCTTTAGCCTTAATTCCCAATCCTGATAGATTCAAAATAACACCTGTGAGAAATTCCACACAATGACGTTTTAGCAGAGAGTGGGGTCGAGCGACGTGACTATGAGGCTTTGAATCGCCCGCCAATCATCCACCACATCCCTGGCTCCATCGGGCAACGTACCTGTAATAGCTCTGCTTTGGCCGAGTCAATTTGGGGACTTTCCTTGAGGAGAGCGTAGCATTGTTCGATTTCTTTTAGGACGTGCAACTTGGTAAGTATAGGATAAGCTTTTTGGTAGGATTCCTTGGCGGCTGCTGACAAGGGGTCCATCAGCTCCACTCGGGCTTGCTCAATTGCCTTGTGAAACTGCCCATCTTTTGTGTTATGCAAAGCTAGCAAGATGTTGCCAAGGGATACTTCGTAGTCGGGTTGGCTGTGCCTACTTTCTGTCAACTCGAGGTGGTGTTCACTATGTGGGCGGCATTCATCAGCTGAGACAAGAAATT